>CABHPH010078189.1:0-19973 GCA_902168325.1 Peromyscus nudipes
ATACATACATACATACATGCATACATACATACATAGATACATAGATACATAGATACATAGATAGATACAGAGATGGCAGATAGATAAAGATAATTGAGGCAGAATGGAGGTTATTGATTCCATAACCTAGAAGATGGTCATCTAAAGCATCATTGAGAAAGAATAGGTCTCAGTAAAGCTTCTATAGAACAACTGGTGTAAGTTGCAATGGTATGTTTTCCAAATCATGCCTCTTTTACGTTTTTTCAATCATGGCTATTCTGTACCTGCTATTTATCTCACAGGAATAAGAGCCATGTGTTTTCATGAAACCCAAACTATCATGCAGTTATAAAATAGCATAATTATTGTTCTATCATTAGTATTACTCTGTCACCAGTACCAAGACGTTGTGAAGTTTATCAAAGCCCTGCTGATGATTCTCTGACAACCTCGACATCTGGGGGAGAAGGACATAAGCTCAGGATACTGGAAGCAGACAATGAAAAACAAAAGATAATTAACCATCGCAGAATAATTTCCGTACTGACTACATAGATGAGCAACAGTTTGTCACTGTCCATGGACCTCTGTATCAGAGGACCTGGGATGCTGGCCAGCATCCTCTGGATACCCGGTCCCTGTGTAGGAAGTATAGACTACGATTTCCTGTCATCATTGCTGCTGCTACTGTTGTTTTGCCTCATTTTAGTGCCTCCCTCTACAGCCCCTGCAGGCCTCAAATTTGTGATCCTCCTGCCTCAGCTTCCTAAGTGGTAGAAAAATAGATGTATATGATTGTCTATGTATATAAATGCCAAGACATTTTAAGCATAAAAATAGACAATTATGAGCACCTACATCTCAAAGCAATCCGTGTTATCTCAAAGGAGAGAAGTGTTGATTGGAACAGGGCAGGTAGGAGGCATACATTACATACACCCAATCATAAGCTGTAGGAGTTCCCAAAGTCAAATTCATGTTCAAAGATGAGATTACTCAGAGCCAAGATCAAGCAAACAAAATAAAGCAAATAACAAACAAAGAAAAACATGTCAAATCTAAGTATACTCTGAGGAGATCTGTACACAATTGCTTTCAAACCCACCTCATATAACCTCACTGCTTCTGGGTGGAATATAATAGTCCAGTGAGGTGATCAGCCCTCAGATGGGCAAGGTCCTTTTCAGGGTGTTAACAAAGTCAATTATTAAATGGTAATCAAAGAGTGTAATTTACCTTCCCAGTGTGTCTGACTTGTCCAAGAGAATGCCTTAGGTATTTAGAATATTGGGCCTAATGTGCAGAAAGAGATTCAGAAAGGGAACTGAGAAAATAAAGAATTTTTTTAAAAGGGAAGGAAACAAAATACAAAAATATCAGAGTAGAGTAACTGTCAACTTAATAAATAATGAGCATCACAAAACATGCATTCATTGAGGAACCACCAAATATACCACAACAGTCACAGAAATTATCCCGGTTTTACAACTGAATAATAAATACAGCACCGCACCTTAAAAATACGAAACTGCCAAGATAAATGAGAGAGTGAGGAAGCCAGCACACACTGACCTCTGGCCCTGCAGCTTCCCTGCCTCTGGGAGAGAAGACAGTGTGATCAGGCAGCGCAGGGGAGGTAGCAACAGCACACAGAAGCACTAAATAATGGATATCCTCAAGAGCTTTTGTAGAACCTGGGAAACTGCCATGGGCCAGTGAAGAGGTTTTAGAAACCTTAAGGGTCTTGTGGCAACCAGGAGAAAGCTAGAAAAGAAATTGGTAATAAATCTTTCAGTACCCTGGACTGGGCTACCAGATAAGGACTTTATCCACTTTAGTGGAAGAGCATTTGTTCCCTTGCTAAAATATTCATATTCAACTCATATTCAACGTATTAATGAAATCAGATCCAGTCTGAGAAAAGCAGACCGATATCATCCCATTCAAAACCATTTACTTGTTTAACTCTGGCTAGCAGATTAGCACACATTGATTGACAGAACATTTTTGCCTGGATTTGAAACACTTTGCAAATGGTTAAACGGAGAGCCTTTATTGATCATAGGTACTGCTAATGTAAATGGAGGGATGCTGAGGCGGCACTACTGTCTACAATAGGATGTAGTTCACAATGCTAGAGCCTCATCCCCCATCAAGCCTTCAGCTCACTGTGCAGCCATTATCTGTACATGCTGACACATGTAATCTAATGTTCTCACTTGCCACAGCTGGAGCAATTGCTTGACAATTTGATTACAGTTTCCTGTCAGCTCATGCACAGAGTATTTCTACAAGTGTTCAGCAATTGCAAAATATTTTGATTTTTAAATGATAGTAATCCATGAGTCAAAATAAATATCTACAGGATATTGATTTCTGATCACAGATGAAGATCTCCATAAAGAAATAGTTGTGAATGCTTCTGGATAGTTATATATCTCAGCAAGCTAAACATAAAGGTTGGGCTGAGGGAACTACTGAGGGGGCAGGCTTAGGACAAAAGAGTCACCATGTGCTCAATATCCTGGTGGGGATAATTGAATTACTACTCTACTTGTCTAAAATATAATATGTCTGTCACTGTCATTCAGAAACATTTTTCTTCTTTCCAACAGCTAAAGGTTCTTGGGTACATGTACAAATTTCATATGAAATGAAACTAAACAGTGAAATGTCATCATTTAGTAGACCAGTTATCTCTGATTTATACATCACATGTATATATTTAAATGATCCAACCTCAATTGCTAAAGGTCATTTCTACATGTAAGATTTTTTTTTGTTCTTTACTATAACATGGAATGAGACTTTTTCAATATATGAGTATGCTTGGCCCTCTTTGGCCTCTAATAGAGATGTGAAATAGGATTTGTCTTGAATTATTGACCTTACCCCAGGAAATGAGAATGTGCCAAGAAAGAACTTCACATTTCTTTCTGTTGCTGCAAAAATCAGTCATTCAAATAGTTAGTACAGGCATTTTAGGCCCGTCTACATAATGGTGGTTCTCCCACAGAATAATAGAAAACTGAAATTATTTCCACAAATGAACAAGATAAAAATGAGTATAAGATCAGACTGAAAAATCATGGACTTATAAATGGAGGAAAATGTTCTAAAATGAAAACCTATTACTATAGCCCTGGAGCTAAAGGTAATTTATAGGTAGACCGGTAAAGCATGTGTACCTCAGTAACATGATCAATCATCTTACCTGGAGTCTAGCCACTAAGCAATGCAGCGCTCTAGCATGAATCTAGAGACATTTTCAAGCAGCTGATAGTCAAATAGCTTTTAATGACTTCTACTTTTAGATAATAGCCAGGGATATTTAAATATATAACTTGCCCTGTGTGTCTTCCAGGGTCATCATGCACATAATCATGCTGACTTTGCTTCTATTCCAAACAGAGGAGACAAAACAGTTACACCTGGCCTTGGAAAACATAAAATGCTCGTAAAGAAATTATTGGTCAATGACATGTACTTTCAATTTTATAATCAACTATAATTTGTACACAATGAAACCATAATTTTCATAAAATACTGTGAACTTTGCAAAGCGCAACCTTGTACCCACCAGAGTGAAAAGAATAACGCAGTAATAGCACAAATCCCTTGTTTCTCTTCTCTAATAAGCCTCTTCAAAATCACTCAGGTCTCAGAAATTATATTCTCGTAGTTGTGTCTTTTCCAGAGTGGCACAAACAGAACTGGCCAGTAGATAGACTTTTGCCTATGAAATAACTACCAACAGTATCTCAAACTTATGCAAGTACGTATTAAATTTTTGAAAATATCCTGCCACCCTATTTTCAGAAATGGTTTCACTGTTTTACGTTCTTGTAAGTAGAGTGCATTAGTTTTAATAAGTCCACTTCTTTTAGCAGTTGGCATCACTAGCTTTGTGGATTTTTTTTTTAGCTATTCATAGTAAACTTTTCCCAATATCTAAAAGTGTTAAGTCTTTTCATCTGCATAAAAGTTGGTTCAATGTCTGTTCAAATATTTTGCTCATTTGAAAACTTGTGTTTATGGTTTGTTATTATTGTCTTATGATAGTTTTTAACATAAGATGTACACCAGGCCTCTCTATTTATGAAACTGAAATAATTTCTACTTAACACCTTATTTTAACATTGTTAATAGTGCCAAACATAGAACAAAAGTCTCCATTTCAGTGAAATTAACTTATCAATCTTCTTTTTTTTTATACATTATACTTTTAGTTTGGAATCTAAGCAATCTCTGCCTAAACCAATGTCAATTTTTTCTCTTTTTTTCTTAATGATATAGGGTAATCATAACATCATTTCAAATACATTAACACTGGTGCAATCTTAGTGAAATAAGAGACAATAGCAGACAACAACTTAATTAACAATTTAGAAGACTGTTAGGAGCCTTCAGTATTTTTCATATTTATGAATTCTGGAATCATGTATGATCTGTTCTATAAACTATAACAATAGTCATTTATCAATTAATTTATCAAAAAGTTGTTAGATGTTTCTATTATATTTCAATTACTCTATTTAATGGTTAAAATGTACTTCTTTTGAGGAGAAAGAGAAAAAGTAGAGGGGTGGAAAACAACAGGAATCTCCCTTCCAATTGTGCAGTAACCACACAGACAGAATCACTCGGATGCCACTGCTTTGGAACTAACGAGTTTATTGAAGCCTTCCAACCTCCAAGGGAAAGTTTGCATAGTAAGCAGGTGTTAACTTCTCTTTCTTTTTTTTTAATTTTTAACTTATTTATTTTACATCCTGGGCACAGTTTCCCCTCCCTTCTCTTTTCATAGTCCCTTCCCAACTTCTCTGTCCCCACCTCCCAACCCACGCCTCCTCCACTTCTTTTTAGAAAAGGCTATGTCTCCCACGAGTATCAACAAAACATGGCATATCAAGTTGTAGTAAGACTAAGAACCTCCCCATGTATTAAGGCTGGGCAAAGCGATCCAATATGAGGAGTAGGGTCACAAACGCGAGTAAAAAAGTGAGTAAAAGATTCGGAGACAGCCCCTGTTCCCACTGTTAGGAGTCTCACAAGAGGACCAAGCTACACAACTGGAACATAGAAGCGGAGTGCCTAGGTCAGTCCCATGCAGACTGCCTGGTTGTCGGTTCAGTTTCTGTGAACGCCTATGAGCACAGGTTAGTCGATCCTGTGAGTTTTCTTGTGGTGTCCTTCACCCCTCTTGTTCCTAAACACTTCCTCCCCCTCTTCTGTAGAATTCCTCCAAACTCTTCCTAATGTTTGGCTGTGGGTCTGTATCTGTTTCCATCAGTTGCTGTTTGAAGCCTCTCTAATGACAATTGGGCTAGGCACCAATCTAGTCACAGAAGATGACCAGTTGTTCAGACTACATATTCACTATTGCTAGGAGTCTTAGCTGGGGTCATCCTTGTAGATTCCTGGGAGATTCCTTTACACCAGGTTTTTACCTAATGCCAAAATGTACACCCTTTCTGGTAGTCTCTTTCTGTACTCTCCCCCACCCAATGCCCACCTGATTGTTCCCATCCCCACTCGCCTTCTAGTGCACATACAAAATCTCTTCTACTTCCCCTTCCCAGGGAGACCCTGGCATTCCCCCCACCCGTGAACTCTCTTTGTTACCTAGTCTCTCTGGATTTGTGAATTGTAGCATAGTTATCCTTTATTTTATAGTTAATATCTACTTATGTGTGAGTACATACCATGTTTGTCTCTCTTGGTCTGGGTTACCTCACTCAGGATGATTTTTTTTTCTAGTTCCATCATTGTGCTGCTGTGGATATTGCTCTATGTAAATAAAACCACTGATTGGCCCATAGCCAGACAGGAAGTATAGGCGGGACTAGCAGAGAGGAGAATTGAGGAAGGAGGAAGGATAAGAGAGACTGCCTGGAGCTGCCGCCAGGACAATGAAGATGCAAAGTACAGGTAAGCCATGAGCCACGTGGCAAAGTATAGATTAATAGAAATGGGCTACATACAAGAGTAAGAGCTAGACAATGATAGGCCTGAGCTAATGGTCAAGCAGTTTAAATAGTGTAAGAGTCTGTCTGTTTATTTTATAAGTGGGCTCCAGGACTGGCGGGACTTGTGGGACCCGGAGAGAAAAGCTCTCCAGCTACATTGTGCCTTCAAATTTCCTGGTGTCCCTGTTTTTGACATCTGAGTAATACTCCATTGTGTAAATGTATCACATTCTTTATCCATTTCTTGGTTGAGGATATCTAGATTGTTTGCAGTTTCTGGATATTACAAATAAAGAAGCTATGAACATAGTTGAACAAGTGTCCTTGTGATATGATTTAGCATCCTTTGGATATATGTCAGAGAGCAGTATAGCTGGGTCTTGTGGTAGGTTGAGTCCCAGTTTTCTGAGAAATTACTACACTGACTTCCAAAGTAACTTACAAGTTTGCACTCCCACCAGCAATGGAGGTGTGTTCCCCTTGTTCCACATCTTCTCCGTCATGAGCTGTCACTTGTGATTTTGATCTTAGCTATTCTGACAGGTGTAAGATGGAATCTCAGAGCTGTTTTGATTTCCATTTCCCTAATGGCTAAGGATACTGAACATCTCCTTAAATGTTTCTTGGCCATTTGAGATTCTTCTGTTGAGAATTCTCTGTTTAGATATGTACCCCATTTTTAAAAATTGTATTATTTGTTTTGTTGATATCTAGTTTCTTGAGTTCTTTATATATTTTGGAAATTAGCTCTCTGCCAGACATGGGGTTGGTGAAGATATTTTTTGATGTAGAATAGTATTTTAAGATGCGTTACTTTTGTCTATGTTACATTTGCATCACTCTGTGAAGCTATGATACTTTGCCTGTCTAAAACACCTGTTGGTCTAATAAAGAGCTGACTGACCAATAGCAAAGCAGGACAGAAAAATAGGTGGGACTGGCAGGCAGAGAGGATAAATAGAAGTAGACATCTGGGAAGAAAAGAAGAATAGAACAAGGAAAGGGGGATGTCAGGGGCCAACCACTGAGCCACACAGCCACATGGACAGTCATGGAATAAGAGTGAAAGTAAGACATACAGAAGTAAGAAAAAGGAAAAATCCCAGAGGCAAAAGGTAAATGGGATAAATTCAAGTTAAGAAAAGCTGGCTAAGAAATAAGTCAAGCTAAGGTCAGACATTTATAAGTAAGAGTAAGACTCCCTGTGTGTATTTATTTGGTAGCTAGGTGGCAGGCCCTCCAAAGAGCCCAAAGAGTAATAACAATCACCTACACATTTCCTGTTCTGTAGGCTGCTGTTTTGTCCTGTGAACAGTGTCCTTTGACTTTCAGAAGTTTTTCAGTTTCACGAGGTCCCATTTATTAATTGTTGATCTTACTCCCTGTGTTATTGGTGTTCTAGTCAGGAAGTTGTCTCCTGTGCCAATGCATTCAAAATTATTTCCTACATTCTCTTTTTTATCAAGTCCAGTGTACATGGATTTATGTTGAGGTCTTTGCTTCACTTGGACTTGAGTTTTGTGCAGGGTGGTAGATATAGATCTATTTCTTCTACATTCTGACATCCAGTTATACTAGCACTATTTGTTAAAGATGCTTTCTTTTTCCCACTGTGTAATTTTGGCTTCTTTGCCAAAAATTAGGTGTCCATAGGTGTGTGGATTTACATTTGGGTTTTCCATTCAATTCCACTGATCCATATATATATATATATATATATATATATATATATATCGTGTGGTTTTTATTGCTATATCTCCGTAGTAAAGTTTGAAATCAGGGATTGTGATACCTCCAGAAGATCTTTTATTGCACAGGATTGTTCTGGTGATCCTGAGTTTTTTTTTCCATATGAAGTTTAGTATTGTTCTTTTAAGATCTGCAAAGAATTGTATTGGGATTTTAAAGGAGATTACCTTGAATCTTTAAAATGTCTTTGGTAAGATGGCCATTTTTACCATGTTAACCCTGCTGATCCATGAGCATGGGAGATCTTTCCATTTTCTGATATTTTCTCCAATGTCTTTCTTCAAAAACTAGAAGTTCTTGTTGTAGATGTCTTTCACTTCCTTGGTTGGAGTTACACCAAGATATTTTACATTATTTGAAGATATTGTAAGGGGAGTTGAATCCCTGATTTCTTTCTCATCACGTTTATTGTCTGTATATAGGAGGGCTACTGATATTATTTAGTTAATCTTGTATCCAGTGGCTGTAGGAGTACCCTGGTGGAGTTTTGGGGGTGACATATATACTATCATATCATCTGTGAATTAAAAGAATGAGTGCTACCCATTTTCCTTCCTAGCCTTATTTCAAGCAGCTGTGAATATGTAGGAGACAGTGTGGAGAAAAAAGACTCTGTCCTTTACTGTTGGGAATGTGACCTCTGATCAGTGATTGCTGGTTATAATTACAAAGGTAAGAATAAGGGGCTACTAGTCATTGATGCTGAAAACTCCTCCCTGTCAGGCTAATATTATTTCCAAGGAATTTCAAGAGCCTGGACTCTTTTCTCTACTCTTAATCACTTTGTTGATTTTTTTCTCCTTTTGAAGATGAAAATTAAAGAGGAAGACAGATCTCTTTTGATGGTGCCTCCTATAATGACACAAATAGGGAAAATAAGAAAGTTACCAAATCCAGGGGAAAAGTGCAAGATAACAAAAGTATGAAAAGACTTTATGTGGATGCCTCAAGCTGATCCAGGTTGCAAACTCTAGGCAGAGTTTTTCCATCCCATCAGCCACTTCCAAATTACCACACTGAAGCTTATATTAATTATAAATGCTCAAACAATAGCTGAGACTAATCAGCTCTTACAACTTAACCCATTTCTATTAGTCTATATGCTGCCCCAAGGCTTCTGGCTTTTACCTCTATCCCATTTTGTGTGTTCCACTCATTCTCCATCTGACTGGTGACTCCTCTGACTTCGTTCTTTCTCATCCCATCATTCTCAGTTTGACTTTCCTGCCTAACTTTATCCTATTCAGCTATCGGCCTGTCAGCTTGTTTATTAAACCAATCATAGTGATATATAGTCACATAGTGTACAGAAAGATTATTCCACAGCATACAACCATCAATAAATAAAGTCAGTATTCAAACAAACAAATGAATCTACCCATCCCTAGTTAAGTAAACAACTCAAACTTTATGATACCAATTGTATTCAAATGTTTAGTTTAATACAACAAAAATAAGATACATACACATGCACACACACACACACACACACACACGCACACACTCATTTTCACATACACACAGAAAGTATGGTCCATTCAAAGAGTAAAATGTGAACCAACAAAACTTTTCCCTCAAAAATGAAATCTTGATGACAAATCTATTAAACAAAGAAAAAAACTCTCTTAAAGATGCTAAGAAAACTAGAGGAAGATAAGGAGGAAGTTTTAAATGGTGTATAAATAAAAGATGTATGTATAAGTAAGAAGAGAGACACCCTGAAAATAAATCAAAGAAAATTCTGTGCAGTAACTCAAAGGAACTATGTAGGAGAATCGTGTACAAGCATGTTTGAACAGACAGGAAAAAATCCATAATACTGTAGAGAAAACAATAAAATCTATTATGTCCATGAAAAAAGAAACAGAAAGAAATAAAAAACTAAAGAAAATTGAGTAGAGCCTAAAGGACCCAAATGATAATAAGACTCTATCAAGCAAGCTAGTGAACATGCTGTGGGATTTACCAAATTAGGAGAAAGAGTTGAGAAGAATAAGAAATAATGAAAGAAAGAGTAGCTGAAAAATTCTCAAATTTGATTTTAAAAATTAATATTAACATTCAATAAGCTCAACAAATTATAAAATGAACCCAAACAGATCCACACCAAATCAGATTGTAATCAGATGTCCTAGCTCATTCTAAGAGGCCAGAATCTCCCTGACAGCAGAGTCACAAAAAGGTATCACAAGAATAACATTGAAGACTAACTTCCCATAGAGACAATCATGCAAGAATACTCAGTAAATTATTAGCAGACATTATTCAACTTCATTAATGTATGTAAAAATATATAATAACATTTCAGTACTCTTTCATGATAAAAACATCAACAAACAAGAACTACATCAAACACAAGAAGCCTACAGGAAACATCACACTGAGTTGAGGGAGATTGAGGGCTTCCTCCCTGAGATTAGTAACAAGGCAAGAATAAGAATTTGTCAGTTCCGCCGGGCAGTGGTGGCACATGCTTTTAATTCCAGCACTCGGGAGGCAGAGGTAGGCAGATCTTTGTGAGTTCGAGGCCAGCCTGGTCTACAGAGCGAGATCCAGGAAAGGCGCAAAGCTACACATAGAAACCCTGTCTCGAAAATCCAAAAAAAAAAAAAAGAATTTGTCAGTTCTGTTCTAGCCAGATGAATCATAAAATAATGTTTTTTAAAACAAAGAGTGGAATAGAGGAAATAAAATCATTGTGGCTAACATATGATATTGTCTTAGATGTAGAAAACTCTAAAAACACAGAGAAAAATACATTTATACAAATGATGAATTATATAAAGACAATTGAGTACAAAGTTAACAAAAGTTAAGTTTCTACACACTACTAATAACTAATGGGAAAAGAAAGAATTCCATTTTCAGAGCATCAAAAAACAAAATTTTCAGTAATTACCTGAGGAGATAGACATTTTGAACACTGTAGGATATTGCTGAAATAAACTAAAAAAGGCATAAATAAATGACAACATGGATATTGTTAAGTGTTAATATCACCCCCACATAATCTCCTGTTTCAAATCAACCTCACCCACATCCCAAGATCATCTTTTTCAGAGGAATAAAACTCGTAGAATCTGTGTATAATGACAAGAGATCCCAGTGATCAAACTAATCCTGGAAAACAGAACATAAGAAGGCTGTAACACTCAGACTTGCTGATTTACAAATCTGGGAAAAAAGCTACAGTATTTGAAATCAATGTGATACTGGACAGACACATAAACTATCCTGTTCTATACACTAATATAATAGAATAGGTCAGGAAAACTCATGACAAAAAAAAGTTAGTCAAGATTGAATGTTTGTTTGTTTAACACAGATACCAAGATCATTTAACAGGAAAATGAAAGCCTTTAAAAAAAATGGATATCCACGTGGAAAAATGACATTAACTTCAAATACTATAACCAATATTTAACCTAAAATGATTCAAAGAATCAGTTGTAAGACGTAAAACAACTAACTCAGGTAATAAAATAGAATCATGTGATAACAGTATGGGGGCAGAACAGTCAGTTCTTAGATATGATAATGTAGCCATAAGGGAAAATATTGGAATGTATAGAAACAGATCAAAGAAACAGAACAAGCCAGCCACATTCTTACCTCTACAAAATCCTCAGCCTCAAGAGAAAGTTCCTGTTTCCTCACACCTTATATACCTTTCTGTGTCCTGCCATATTACTTGCTAGGATTAAAAAAGTGTATCCTTCCCAAACAAAGACATGAGATCTCAAGTGCTGGGATTAAATGTGTGTGCCACCACTGCCTGATGTAATCTAGATCTAATCTACCTATATCTAATTTAGTGGCTGGCTCTGTCCTCTGATCCCCAGGCAAGCTTTAATGGGGTACACAATATATCACCACAATAAGATAGTGATTCTTAACCTGTGGGTCGTGACCCCCTCAGGGGTCACATATCATATAGTCACATTTTGATTTATAACAGTAGAAAAATTATAGTTACGAAGTAGTAACAAAATAATTTTATGATTGAGGTCGCTATAACATGAGAAACTGTATTAAAGGGGTCCCAGTACTAGAAGGGTTGAGAACCATTGTGATAAGGAATATGCATTCAGGTATTTACAAAGAACTTCTGAAACTCAGTAATAATTGTAGATGTTGTTGGACCCCAAAGTTTAGGGTCCTGAGTGGGTGCCCCAAGAACCCAGACTCCAGTCCAGTTGATGCAATAGCAAGAGGTTTTTATTATGGCTGTATACAGTCGGGCAGACTCTGCTCAAAGAGCCAGAGTCGCATCTTACCATAGTCACATAGGTGCTTTTAAAGGAAAACCCACACAAGTCACAAGATTACAATTCCCATACAATCACAGAGTGATCACAGAGTGGGTACAGTGGGTACAGTTATGTCAACCTCAAGGGGGGTATGGGAGGGAGTGGAACTTACACAAAGGTCACAGTGGTCCTTCCTGGAACATTTGCAAACTATCCAGTCACAGTTGAGCACATCTCTTAACAGAAATCTCTTTACATTGTTATATTGGTGCAGGGGTGGTCAGTTTGCCCTGGGAACTTGATTTTTAGTTTCTCATTTCCTGGTGCTTGAAGTTTCTCATTTCCTGAGGCTTGGGGGTGTAAGCCTGAAGGGTTAGGGTCTTTCAATGTAAATCAGACAAATGATTGAATACTCATTTATCTGAAGAAGATGTGAAAATGGCCAACAGGCAAAAGACAAATGCTCAACATCACATCATTAAGGAGATACAAAGCAAAACTGTGATGTAAAAACGTCTAGCATAATGGATACTCTAAAATACCATAAAATAGAGTGGCAAGGATGTGGAACATCCTTACATATAACGTGATGAATGTGTAACATGCTATAGACTTTTGGGGTGGTACTGGGCATTTTCACAAGTAAAGACAGAATTACTATTAACCACAGCAACTCCACTTCTAGATCCCTACTCTAAAGAACTGACAGCAATGTCTCAGAGATCTTTGTATATTAGTGTTCATAGTAGCATCATCCACATAGCCAAAAGAAAGAAGCAAACCAACTGTCCATGAAAGCATGAGCAAATATGTGAAATATACTACACACACACACTCACCCTTCAAGTGGAGAATATCCTAACTACTACAGTGTGCATGAGCCTAGAGGAAGGCCAAAATGGGACTTAACTTTTTAGTGAATATAGTGTTTCTGATTTTTTTTCAAAATGAAGAGTTGAAGAGATGGATGATAATGACAGTTGCTCTACAACTTGGAGAATGTATTTATTACTGAACAACACACTTTAAAATGGTTATTGAGGCTGGGTGGTGCTGGCATACGCCTTTAATCCCAGAACTTGGGAGGTAGAGCCAGGCGGATATCTGTGAGTTCAAGGCCAGCCTGGTCTACAGAGCAAGTTCCAGGACAGGAACCAAAACTACATGGAGAAACCCTGTCTTGAAAAAAATGGTTATTGAATAGAATTTCAAATATTTTACTAAAATAATGGTTAAAATGTGGCTGGTCTTTTCCTACAAGAAGGTGACATCACAGTGGAGTGGAGGACATGGACAAGCATCAAAAGATGCAGCAGTGTGATCTGAGCAGTGACCCTAACCAGTCACACAAGGAGCCCTCAATTCATCTTATGTAAAAAGGAAAGAAGACAGGTAGCTCTTAATGAATTCAGTTTAGTGGAGGAAATAAAAGTATAATTATACAGATAACTATTTAATCACCAACCTGGTAAGTGCTATGGAAGATGCTTATAGTAAGTGAAAATATGTAAGAAGACATCATTGATCCCAGCGCCAAAGCAAAAATATCCCTAAAGGACCAACATGGAAAGTGGAAGCTGAAAATTACCAAAACTGCATTTTGATTGTGGTTTTCTATAGCACTCTCCCTGTCTATGGCAAAGAGAAGTTTCCTCAATAAGGGGTAATGACCACACTTGTCTGTGGGTGTGAGGGACAAGTGTTTATAAATTGCTGTCAGGGATTATGTTGGTTTAGTAAACTAGTGGCTGTACATTGTCTTCCTGTCACCTTGACTTCACTACCACTGAGCAGTGGAGCCCAGTCACAATGGATATTTCTACAAAACATTTCTACACCTAAGGTTCAGGGAACATTGTACAGGAGGGGATAGAAAGATGATAACAGGCAGAGGGTCAGGGAGTTTGTTGGGAGATTGTGTCTCCCAGCAATATCAGAAGCTGCAAATACAAAATCTTGCCAACATGACTGCACAAATAGGACCTGAACAAGGGTGACACCAATGGACATGTCAAAGTTGATAGGGAGAAGCCCATCAGGCCTCAGCTCTCCACAAAATAACTACAGGCAACCAGTATCAAATGGATGAAAGCTGGGGAAAGAAGTGGGCTTTCTCAGGGAAGAGCACGCCCACTGGCATCCAGTGTCAAATGGTCAGACATGGAAGCATACATAAAATAACACATGAGCTGAAAATGTTACATTTGGGTATATATGTGTATATATACATATAAGCAGGCAGTAACAATTAGTGAAAAAAAGGCCATGAATTAGAAAGAGAGTGGGAATGGTTGTATCAGTGGATTTGGAGGGAGGAAATTTTGTAACTGTATTATAATCTCAGAAATTAAATAAATAAATTTAATTAAAACAGAAAAAAAACTAGCAAAATCAGGACCAGCCAGTAAAGTAAGCTTTTTGCTTGCTCTGGAATACTAAGGTAATGTGGTAGGATATGAGAAGTATCACATTTAAGCTCTGGAGTAAGGTATGAAAAGAATGCTGGATGTAAAAATGTGTTATAAGGAACAAATCCTTTCAAACAGTGGTTCTCAACCTGTGGGTCATGACCCATTCAGGGGTAGCAAAATTACTTATGAAGTAGTTACAAAAATATTTTTTTTATTTTATTTTATTTTACAATATAATTCAACTTTACATATCAGCCATAGATTCCCCTTTTCTCCCCCCCCCCCCCCCCCCCCCCCCCCCCCCCCCGCCCCCCATTTCCATCTCCTCCAGGGCAAAGACTCCCCCGAGGATTGAGATCAACCTGGTGGACTCAGTCCAGGCAGGTCTAGTCCCCTCCTCCCAGGCTGACCCAAGCTTCTCTGCTAAGCCCCAGGTTTCAAACAGCCAATTCATGCACTGAGCACAGGACCCAGTCCAACTGCCTGGATGCCTCCCAAACAGATCAAGCCAATCAACTGTCTCACCCATTCAGAGGGCCTGATCAAGTTGGGGGGCCCTCAGCCATTGGTTCACAGTTCATGTGTTTCCATTCATTTGGCCACTTGTTCCTGTATTCCATCAATCCCTGTCCCAACAACTCTTGCTCTCATAAACCCTCCTCCTTCTCACCAATTGGACTCCCGGAGCTCCACCCAGGGCCTGACTGTGGATATCTGCATCCAGTTCCCTCAGTCATTGGATGGGGTTTCTAGCATGACAATTAGGGTGTTTGGCCATCCTATCACCAGAGTAGGTCAGTTTGGGCTGTTTCGCGACCATTGCCAGCAATCTATTGTGGGGGCATCTTTGTGAATTTCTGTGGACCTCTCTAGCACTTTACTTCTTCCTATTCTCATGTGGTCTTCATTTACCATGAACATTCCTTGTGTTCCCTCTCTGTTCTTGATCCAGTTGGGATCTCCTGCTCCCCCAAGTTCTCTTTCCCTCAGCCCTCACCCCTCATTACGCCCACTCACATCCAGACTGTTCATGTAGATCTCATCCATTTCTCCGTCATTGGGCGATCCCCGTGTCTTTCTTGGGGTCCTGTTTTCCAGGTAGCCTCCCTGGTGTTGTGAGTAGCCGTCCAGTCATCCTTGTTCCACAACTAGTATTCTCCTATGAGTGGGTACATACCATGTTTGTCTATCTGAGTCTGGGTTACCTCACTCTGGAGGATTTTTTCTAGGTCCATCCATTTGCCTGCAAACCTCATGATGTCATTGTTTTTCTCTGCTGAGTAGTATTCTATTGTGTATATGTACCACAGTTTATTTATCCATTCTTCGGTTGAAGGGCATCTAGGTTGTTTCCAGGTTCTGGCTATTACAAATAATGCTGATATGAACATAGCTGAGCAAGTGCCCTTGTGGTATGATTGAGCATTTCTTGGGTATATGCCCAAGAGTGGTATAGCTGGATCTTGGGGGAGATTGATTCCCAATTTTCTAAGAAAGCGCCATATTGATTTCCACAGTGGCTGTACCAGCTTGCATTCCCACCAGCAGTGGAGGAGAGTTCCCCTAGTTCCACATCCTCTCCAGCACAAGGTGTCTTCAGTGTTTTTGATCTTAGCCATTCTGACTGGCGTAAGGTGGTATCTCAGAGTTGTTTTGATTTGCATTTCCCTAATGATTAGGGATGTTGAGCAATTCCTTAAATGTCTTTCAGCCATTTGTGTTTCCTCTGCTGAGAATTCTCTGTTTAGTTCTATAGCCCATTTCTCAATTAGACTGTTGGGCATTTTGATGTCTAATTTCTTGAGTTCCTTATATATTCTGGATATCAGTCCTCTGTCAGATGTGGGGTTGGTGAAGACATTTTCCCATTCTGTGGGCTGTCGCTTTGCCTTGTTGACCGTATCCTTTGCTCTACAAAAGCTTTTCAGTTTCAAGAGGTCCCATTGATTGATTGTTTCTCTCAGTGTCTGAGCTACTGGTGTTATATTTAGGAAGCGATCTCCTATGCCAATGCGTTGGTGGTCACTACAACATGAGGAGCTATATTAAGGGTCTCAGCTGGACTCCAAAAATCTCCTAAGGTCTTTGATGGACACAGAGTGAGGATGAAACTTTGCACAAGATCCTATATCTATTTAGGAAAAATCACTTTGATGGCCAGGCAAGGCTTCAGATGGTTCTAAAAGTGGGATAGACCTCGATTTTTAGGAACAGATGGAGGAGAAAGAAAGAACAGGAAGAAATAAACAAAACCCACAAAGCGACCACTCATCCTTACACGGTTTCAAATGGTCTGCTTATTGTATCACTGGCATACCACTAGTCAAAAGAAATGGAAATCTCTTACCAGACACTTAGCAAATCTTTGGGTATGGTTTTGGCATTTTGGCCAGATGTAGGTGTGATTAATTAAGCATCTTTCAAATGATTTTCTACTTTTTTCTATATTTCAGTTCAAAAGTTTTTAAAGCAAAGAGCCTTCGTAAGTCACTTTGGTTTTTAGAGAAAGGCCCCTCGGATTCTGGGTACAGTTTCATAAGCTGTAAAACTGAACTTTATTTTGAATGTTGTTTTGACCCATTTCTTGTCCAGCTGCTTTCAGTTGCCATAATAAACATCACAACTGTAAGCAATGTGGGGAAGGAAAAGGTTTATTTGGCATACAGATCACAGTCTATCATATAGGAAAGCCAAGGGAGGAACTTAATGCAGGATGGAGGAGCTGAAACAAGGACACTGTTAACTGACTTGCTCCAAGGCTCAATCTCAGCGAGTTTCTTAAACATGACAGGCCCACCAGTTCAGGAATGGCACCACTCATTCTGGGCCTTCCTACATCAACCAGCAACCATGAAGACGCTCCATAAACATGCCCACAGTCCAGTCTGATGAAGGAAATTCCTTTCCTTCTTCTCAGGTATTTTTACGTTTATGTCAAATTAAGGAAAACTGACTATGACCGTATCAAAACATAAATCTTTAGAATCTTTCATGCTACTATTTGCTCCCATCCTTGGCTGGTAACATTGCCATAGCTTCAAATATAAAGAAACCAGTTTGATATTATTTTCCTGTATGCATATATGCATATTATAAAAATATAATTTATGTATGTATGTGCCTGCCTGTGTGTAATATGTAGTTACCTATTGCAGTATAGCTATGTGAAAAGTTTAGACAGCAGATGTGTTTCTTTGTTTCTCTACAGATTAATTAATCTGACTACCCCATGCCATGTTTGACCTGACAGGACAGAAATCTGTGACTAAAATGGAGCCATAACAACTACATGAAAATAGAAAGTATTCAGAAAAAAGTCACATGTAGACACATGTAGACATTTTATTGAATGATTACCTAAACAATATTATAACAATTACTTCTTTTTTATTTATTTAAAAAATTATTCATTTTACATACCAACCACAGATGCCCTCTTATTCTTCCTCCTGCTCTCCCCTAGCCTTCTACCCCCTGACCTGCCCCCCATCCCCTCCTCCAAAAGGGTAAGGCCTCCCATGGGTAATTAGCAAAGCCTGGTACATTCAGTTGAGGCAGGACCAAGTCCCTCTCTCTCCCCTGCATCAAGGGTGAGCAAGGCATCCCACTATAGGGAATGGGCTCCAGAAAGCCAGCTCATGCACCAAGGATAGATCCTGATCTCACTGCCAGGGGCCCCTCAAACAGAACAAGCTACACAACTGTCTCCCATATGCAGAGGGCCTAGTCCG
Organism: Peromyscus nudipes; assembly: GCA_902168325.1. Lineage (NCBI taxonomy): Eukaryota > Metazoa > Chordata > Mammalia > Rodentia > Cricetidae > Peromyscus > Peromyscus nudipes. The sequence continues at coordinate 18,093 of CABHPH010078189.1, forward strand.
GTCCCATGCAGGTTCCACAGCTCTCACTCTACAGTTTGTGAGTTCCTACGAGGTTGGTTCAGTTGTCTCTAGATTTCCCCATCATGATCTTGACTCCCACTTGCTCATATAATCCCTCTTCCCTCTTTTCGACTGGACTCCCAGAGCTCGGCCTGGTGCTTGACTGTGGATCTCTGCACCTTAACTGGCCTACCCCAGTTATCAGATTGGTGAATATCCAAACTGTCATCATAGAGCATTCATCTGGTAACTGATGGAAACAATTACCTCTATAGCATTTACAAAGTATTCAGTATAAGTAATCTAGAGAGAATTCAAAGCATAAAGAGGTACATAGGTTATATTATTGTCTTACATGCCATTTAATGTAGTTTTCTGAAAACCTCCATTAAGACTTTAGTAGTGATTAGAATAGATTGCATCTGTACAGTATATACAGCTCCCTTTTGTCCATTTCCTCACCAGAACTTATTTTTATTTCTTTTCCTAATGACTGCTGTTCTGACAAGGTGAGATGGAATCTCAATAGAGCTTTGATTTGCATTTCTTAGATTCCTGAAGAGACAGACCACTTTTCTGCACTTTCTTAGCATCTTATATTTTGTCATTGAGGGCTATCTCTTCATTTCCTTAGAACATTTATTGACTGGAGTGTTTGATTTCTTATGTTTAGCATTCTCAGTTCTTTATATATTCTAGGTACTAATCCTCCATCGGATTTATAACTTGCAAAGATTTTCTGCCATTCTGTATGCATGGCAATTTTTAAATTGGTTAAGATTACAGATGTCCAATAAACAATATCCAAAGGACTGACTTATCCCAATGATTATTCATTTGCAAACTCACTAATATTATACCACTGTCACAAATCATCTGGATTTTAAGGAGAAATATAAATATCAGAATCCATCCAGTGTTTAACTGATGTTTTGCAAATTTGATGATGTAGACAGGTTTTCTTTTTGTTAAACAACAGCATTGTTGCAGGAGAGCTTCTCTCCAGCTCCCAAGTCCTGCCAGTCCCTGGTTCCCTGACCGAACCCATTCATAAAATAAACACACAGACGCTTACATTATTTAAACGCTTGGCCATTAGCTCAGGCCTATCATTGTCTAGCTCTTACTCTTATATTTAGCCCATTTCTATTAATCTCTGCTTTGCCACGTGGCTCATGGCTTACCAGTACTTTACATCTTCCTTTTCCTCGACACGGCTCCAGCCAGTCTCCCTATCCTTCCTTCCTCCTCAATTCTCCTCTCTGTTAGTCCCGCCTATACTTCCTGTCTGGCTATTGGCCAATCAGTGTTTATTGACATATAGCGATATCCACAGCACAGCATTTTGCTGAATCATGAAAATCCCACCTTTAGTTTATTTGAATGTGTGTGCCTGGATTTCTTCCTTTCTGTTTACTAGTGTGAAGTGCATTCAGTTACGTTTTAATTATCTATTTCACTTGGAGTTGTTATGAAATGAAAGCCCCTTACATCTTCATGAGATCATAATTGTAGGTTACCAACCTACACATCTGTAAACTCAGTGTGATGGTTTTGCTCCACCATCTAAGGTTTCCATATAAATCTGGAGAGTTTTATCATAGGGTGCAGCTCTGGAAGAGAAAGTTGGAGTTCTAGTAATATAGTTGTTGGCAGAAAATAATCTGACATTGATATATACATCATCCAAAGCCATGGCTTAAAGGTTGAACCCTTACATCACTAACCTATATACAACAAACCTTATTGCTGACTTCTGGAATCATTCATGTACTGCAGAAACCATCCCCAGGGGGTAAATCCAAGAAGGCAGATAGTGCTTCCTGTGATTGTTAGGAATGCACTGTTCAGTGGAATGGAATTCTTTTTAAGGAAGATAAA
>CABHPH010078190.1:0-40634 GCA_902168325.1 Peromyscus nudipes
GAAAGAAAGAAAGAAAGAAAGAAAGAAAGAAAGAAAGAAGGAAAGAAGAATGAAAGTTGTTCCACAATACAAACAGGCTAAAAGAATTCATGTCCACCTAACCAACCCTACAGAGAACATTGGGAGTAAAGCTTCAGTCTGAAGAGGGAAATAGGCATATATTTCAGTTACAGGAATGTAACAATAAAGATGGCATCGTCCTAGAAGTCTCCTCCCTGAGGGATGCTTTCTAAAGTGTCAAAGTTGTCATGCAAGCTTCTAAGAGAGAAAAGTTAACACAACTTTAAAAATTGAGAAACACAACTATGATACTGGCAAGACAGACCTAAAAGTGCAGTAGTGACACTTGTATATTGGGGGCAACCAAAAGTTACCTGACTGGATCTAAAGCCTGGTAAATTAGAAAGAGCCCATGCTTGGTACTGTAAACTTAGAAAATAGTACATAGCAAAAGAGATCACATGCTCCTCCCATATCAATAAGGTAATATAGTTTCCAATTGCTACTAAACACTTTATACTCATAGATAAAGGTAGCTCTCATATCATCAAAGAAGCTTACTTTAAAGCCTCCTACAGAGATCTACAATCGGGCAAAATTCAGAGAATTTCTGACCATGGTATGTCCAGTCTCAATTGATACATTAGTATCACAACCTTTGCACCTAAGGCTTGGAGAACATTGAGGAAGAGGTGGCAGACTCTAAGAACCTGATGGGTAAGATGAGAGCTGTATGACCTGCACAGGAATGGGATGCTGCTCTCCTGAACTCAGTGATATGGCTGCCTGAAAAAGGGAGTCAAAGACTTCAGGTGAGCTGCCAATGCAAATGGAGGACATTTTCACAGGGACCCACCCTGGGACCCACTCCTAGATGAAGAGTTATTGGCAATCAATGGCTGCTGAGGGAGGGAGAACCATTTTGTAGGGGAGGGGTAGGAGGAAAACCTAATCCTAAGTCATCAGCCCTAAATGTAAGCAAATAAGGACAACACTAACTGGTTTCAGTAGGTTTTACATATACATTTATGTGTCAACAGTAACTGTAGAAGAAGTCATGAATTTGAGAGGGCTGTCTTTGTGGGCATAGGAGAGGATTTGGAGGATAAGGGATGAGTGGTATGATGTAACATGAATCTTAAAAGGTCTTATAATAAAAAACCCAGAGCCAGATATTGGATTGAAAGCTGAAAGATCAGAGCCAACCGTTAGCTTACCTCTATGAATTCCATAGCCTCAAGAGAGAGAGAGTTCCTATTTCTTCACACCTTACATACCTTTCTGTGTCTTGCCACATTAATTCCTGGGATTAAAGGCATGTGTCACCACTGCCTGGTTCTGTTTCTCTCAAGTAGCCCAGTGTGGTCTTGAATGCACAGAGATCCAGATGCCTCCCAAGTGATAGGATTAAAGGTGTGTGCCACTACTGCCTGACCTCTATGTCTAATTTAGTGGCTGGCTCTGTCCTCTGATCCCCAGGCAAGCTTTATTGGGGTACACAATATATCACCACAGTATGATGTAATTACTCATGTTTGAAATCATCAAATTCTTTAACAAATAGTGGGAAATCATGGTTTTTATCCTTTAAAAGGTATATGATTTGATAAGATAATTAAGCAAATAAATGCTAATCAAGTGGAAGAATTTGTGAAGTGGTAGACATATAAGCTTAACCAAGATTATATTCATTAAAAATAGTATAAGAGGTATACTTAGGAGCATATATGTATATTTATATGTGCATGTAACAGCACTTAATGAAAAAAGAGTCAATGAAACAGAAAGAGAGCAAAGAGAATTTGGAGGGGGAAAGAGAGGGGGTAAATGATCTAATTACATTATAATCTCAAAAAATTAAGAGAAATAATAAAAAGACTCATGTCAAGAAAAAAATATTATAAGAAGTGGATGGGGATGGGGGTAGGTGGGAATGAGGATGGGGAACAGGAATAGAGGAGGGAGGGGAAACCGTGGTCGGTATGCAAAATAAATGAAAAATGTTAAATAAACTAAAATTAAAAGAAAAAAGGCTGGAGAAACAGCTTAGTCCTTGAAGGCTAGGCTCAAATGTGGCTAGAAAATGGTTTTTGCCACCAAGGCTGTTGACCTGAGTACAGTCCCTAGAAACCACATGGTAAAAGGAGAGGACTCACTCTCAGAAATTGTCCTCTGACATTTATATACGTGTGTGGCATGTATGCACGTGTGCATGCACACACATACATAGAATAAATTTTACAGAATGATTTTGAAATCTCTAATTTACTTGAAATATTTAAGTTAGAAATTATTTCAAGCCTAAAAGATTATAGAATATATTAGACCAATAACAACATCAAGAAAGCTAAATAGATATTAACATTTTGATACTTTTTTCTCTAGCTGCACTAAGAGTTGAACCAAGGACCTCATCCACACTTGTAGCAATTGTTCTCTGAATTAAGTGCACACAGTTTGGTGCTTATATGTCTAGAATTGTAATGTTCTCTTGGTGGATTGTCTCTTGATCAGAATGAAGTGACATAATTTATCTGATTAGTTTTGAAGTCTAATTTATCTTTTATTAAATATTGACACCTGCTTGTTTTCTGGTCTCCATTTTTCCATCCTTCCACTTAAAGGTGATGTCTATCCTTAGAAGTAAAATGTTTTTCTTGTAGACAGCGTAAAAGATGGATCATATTTTCTAATCCTATTGATCATCCAGTGTTTTTGACTGGGGAATGAGACTATTGACATTCAGATTTATTATTGAGAGCTATATAGTAATTTCTGTCATTCTATAGATTTTGTGGTATTTTTTCCTTAGTCCTATTTTGTACACCAGCTATCCTAGCACCACTGATTTTTTTCTCTGTACTGTCTTATATATGTTTCTATTTCTCTTCAGTTAGAAATATTCCTTCTAGTATTGTCTGTAGGGCTGTCTTGGTGGTAATTAATTTGGTTAACCTGATTTTATCATAGGAAGTATTCTTTTCTTCCTCAATTATGATAGATAATTTCACCCTCTTACAAACATATTTTTAAAGATATTTGAACCATAACTTTCTGTTAAAGTATGAATAGAACAGAGACTCCATTTACATAATTAGTTCAAGAAATTTTTCTGTTGCATTTTCATAGGTTTGCTAGTTTTCTCATTATTAGTCTTGCTCAGTTCTTTCCATTATGTTTTATATGAAACAAATCAATAGATAGGACACTACATAAGTCTAATTACAAAATATTAGTTGGTTTTGATATCTTTAAATTTTTCCTTCTTTTATTTTGAAAATTCATAAATATATTTACTCTGTGTTAGCTTATAGTCTACACAAGAGAGAAGAATGAACATTATCAGATTACTTCGGCAGATATATAACAGACAGGTCACATTTACAGGCAAGTGTTCAAAGAATGAAGCTAATCAGGAGGTGGAACTCTGACAGAGTAATCAGACTTTATCAATTTACAATAACCATTCATCACTCTCACTTGTTCTTTTGTACCAAGTCAATCAAAATCGAACAGAATGGAAAATTTTCTCAAGATGCATCAGAGTTTAGCAACAATGACAGGTGCATGCTACTCAAACAAAAACACGCATGCCAATGGAAAAACAAACCAGGCATTATATTTGCATGAACTGCTACTAAATCTTATTAAGTAAATACTGGCTTCTTAGCACATATAATTTTAGATTTTGATTAGCAAGTAATTTACATAATTTTATGTGCACAATTTTAATCTTTTGTACAGGTGTATCTGGCTCTTTCACACATGAAATACTAATGAAGATAACACCTTGTAGGAGATCTATGTCATCTTCCATGTGGACCTGATGCAGGACAAAAGTTGAAAACCATTATTTTTCTGAACTAAATCTCCAAAATATCTGGCTTAAATATTTCCATGTACTCTGAATGTATGTGAAGGCTATAACTACCCATTATATTAGTAAGACAACACCACACAAGCAAAGAAAACTGGGAGGCATAAGCATCAATTCTCATGCCCAAGAGTCACTAATCTTATTTCAAAGTGTAATCCTCAGTGATAAATTGGTTTAATCTGACATGACTTGATGGGAGATAGAAAAAGGAAAGTCTTAAAGATTCTGTGCTAGCTCCCAATTAAGACAGGAAACCTAACACATACCATTATAGAATTAGTGTGCACAACATATTAACTTGAGGTATTAAAGAGTTCTAATGTCAGCAAAAACTGTCTACACTGAAGAACCCAATGCCTCCTTTTAATTACATAGATCTACTTAATTCATATTCTTTTGAATTTAAGCTAAATTTTGACTTTCTTTTTTCTTTGAGTGTAGGTTTTAGTTTGTATCCTAAGCTTGAGATACCCCTGTTTCATGAATGCTGGATTACAATCCTGAACCACCTATATATAGCTCTAAATTTTAACTTAAAACACCATAATAATTAAAATATTATTGCTAACTTTGAATAAAACTATGTTGATTCAGAAATAAAAATGGAGAAATCATTCATGCTTTCTACCAAAATCTAGTATAAAGTCTGATAGTATATAGTGTCACGTCAAGAACTATAAGAAACAACTTATGTATAAATAAGAATATCTTATTAATATATTCTTAACAAACACTTAAAATTCTTTCAATAAACAAAAGCAAACAAAACCATTGAGTTTAATAATTCCCAGGACACAAATAGGAAGGCTTACATGTAATTAAGCTGTTACAGTTTAGAAAGCACAATTAAATACTTTTTCTTATTACATTAGAAATCTTCACCATGTTATAGCATTTATTTTAAACGTTAGTTCCCTAAGTGCATAGTAGAGACATTAAAATGTAAAAAAAATTTCCAAATGTTTCAAACCTTTTTTAAATATAAAAGTACAATTTAAAAATTCAATTGAATAGAGAACTTTCAATTAGGCATTTGTAGCCTGGAACAACACTACAAAGTTAAAGTATTTTCATATCCTTATTATTTTCAGTAATATAGATTCTGAAGGAATTGCCCTTTTCTCTTAATACAATAAAATGTTTTGTTGGTTTTAAATAAATGCATAAAGTTTTGGTTTTACTTTCATCAACGTGGGATAATTTCCCAGTCTTAATCATTATTCACTGTGAATATTTCTGTACTTAGTGTTTAAGGTCATGCATTTGACTCTGGTTCTGTTGAATTTGCATTTATTATGCTATTGTCCAGAGAGAAAAAGACACACTGAAAATATCATAAAAAGAAATGCTAACGTAAAATCTTGCTTTATTAATTCAAGTAATTATTTTGAGTTTTGTAAGAAGTATGCTATATCATTGAACTTTGTTTTCACTTTTCAAAGTTCTGGTTACTGCCTAAAGTTTGGAGTATTTTGATATTAAAGGGTGTAAATGGAATTAGAGTGTGGAAGAGACTCACTCCTGAAAAAGAAGAAGAAGGAAGGGCAGTCTTCAACCCTGTCTCTCCACCCAGTTGTTTTGATGGAGTAGAAGCTGAGAGAACAGTGTACTGTGGAGAAGCCAGAGGCAAGAAAGGAATGGCTCTCTACCATCTGCCTTTCTTCAACTACAGCAGGCTCGCACATAGATTAGCCATCTGACCTAGGGTACTGTCCATCCTGACAGGATGGGCTCTGTCTATGGATACACAACTAGTATTTCCAGATGCCTGTACAGGCTGGGATTTCTGAGCAACCTTGCCTAAAGGACAAGAGAAGTGAAAATTAGCACAGATGTTGACTATGATAAAGAATTTGAGGAGAATTTATAGATATCTTCTTCTAATTATTTGCTAACATTGTTGGGGTTTGTAATTACTTGGGAGTCCTTAATGTTTTATTTGCATTAGAGAACAAGGATTTCTCCCTTGGGTACTCTCTCTAGTATAGTTCCAGTATAGGTTCTAATAATTATTTAATTATATTAGTTAACTATATTGGTTACCTTTACTCACTGACATGACAAAATACATAATCAGAGGAATCTTAAGCGAGGAAAGATTTATTTTGCCTCATACTTTTGAGAGTACAGTCTGTCATGGTGAAGAAGGCATGGTGGCCCTGCAGATCTCACTATGACAACAGTAGCATAAGGCAGCTTGTTGCCCTGTGTCCATGGTATGGATGCAAACAAAAAGACAACAGTGGTGGTGTTCTGTTCAAGTTTTCATTTTTTATTCAGTTTGGGAACACTGATTATCATCAGTTGAATTGACAGTGATTTTTCCCTAGTTCAGTTAAACCATCTGAAAGTGCAGGTACACCCAGAAGTGTGTCTCCTAGGTGAATTCTAAATTCATTCAAGTTGAAAATCAAGATTAATCGTTAGAGCTTCCAAATAAAACTGACACAGGCACCAACACTCACTACTGAGCACTACAGAATCTCCAACTGTTAATTGTTTAGCCTGATCACTGTATTAACCAATAACTAGACTGTAACATAGCTAGAAGCATCACAAGCTGTTTCATTAGGATGACTAGAGTCTTATTAAAATGCCTTCCTGAGAAAGCTTGATGCTGCCAGGACAATTCAGTTTATTCTGAGCAACAGCCTATATGGGTCTGTGTCCTCCTTTCCTTTAAAGGGGGCTTGTGATTTGAGTGTGTTTCTATTCTATTGAAAAGCATCATTCTCAAGAACTTGAAAGCCACTCTCTTGAAATATGATTATGCAGCTTGAGAATGGCTCAGAAGGTAAAGCTATTCAAATGTAAGGACCTGCATTTGAATTCCCAGGATGCATGTAAAGCCAGGAATAGTGAGATGCACCTTAATCTCAGTGATTCTCCTGTAAACTGAGAGGCAGAGACAGGAAAACCCTCAGATTCCCATAGGGCAGCTAGCCTGGCATACACATCAACAAAGAGAAACCTTGTGTCAATCAAGGTGGAAAGGAAGTCTAAGACCCAGGGCTGTCCTCTACCTCCAAATGTATGCTGTGGGATATGTACACAAACTATTACACAAACAAAGTGTGCATAGGTATGCATACACGACACACATGTACATACACTGAAAAATTTAAAAGATAAAGAAATGTAGTTGCCAGGACTGATTAGGACTCCCAGTCTGTCTCTGTGGGAGGATACAATTGCAGTTTTTACACCTTCTGGCTAACAAACACAGTGGCCTGATTGCAAGCACAGTGCCCCCACTGAGCCTAAACCCACACCTTTCCCAGCTCTCCCTTTAAAACACTCTATGTAAATTTGAATTAAACCAAATTCTTATCTGATGATACATGAGTAGTTATTGCTTTTGCTGTTTTAACTACCATTAGACTTTATGTTTATTTTGACACAATATAAGTAAATAATGACTTTGAGTCTTAACCAGAAATTTTGTGCTTACAGTCAAGATAAATTAAAAATGTTTATAAATTTTTTCAACTTTACTCTATCCAAACAAAAAGTCCCTTTATCTTTTATGCTATACTCTCGTGGCCCTATGAAGAATCCCATTGCTAATATTTACAGGAAAAAAAAACCCACATTGTTTTTGATCAGGTATAGATTACCACTGAAAATTACCCATTACTACACCATAAAATATTTGTTCAAAAATTGTTAATGATTACAGAAAATTGCAAAATATTTACTGCTTAAAATGTGATTCAGATAGATCCTTCCTTTCTTCCTTCCTTCCTTCCTTCCTTCCTTCCTTCCTTCCTTCCTTCCTTCCTTCCTTCCTTCCTTATTTTTGAGACAGGGTTTCTCTGTAACAGCCCTGGCTGTCCTAGAAGTCGCTTTGTAGATCAGGTTGGCCTTGAATTCACAGAGATCCACCTGCTTCTGCCTCCTGAGGACTGGAAATAAAGGCATGTGTCACCAGCCCTGGTTCTCTTGCACCTTTTCATATACTGGTCCTTTGTGTTAACCCTCTGCTCCATCTGCTGGTTTACTTTATATCCCTCTCCTCTCCCTGCTTAAGCCTTCCCATCCTCAGTATTGAACATCCTTACTTTTTTTTAACCTATAATTCACTGTCTCCGTTCTCTTTCCTTGCCCCCTTCAAAGGCCTCCTTCAAGTTTTGTTTTGTTTTGTTTTTTGCTTGGACTTGTGTCCTACTTTAAACACATGAAGCACATGGTAGAAAAAAACAATAAGCATTTTTCTTCTCGGGCTTGGATGGCCTTACTCAGTATAACTTTTTCCAGTTCCATCATTTATCTGAATATTTGCTTTTCTTTTCAGCTGTATAGTGTCCTATTGTATACATGTATCACATTTTCCTTATCCATTCATCAAATTATGAATAATGACTTTGATTGCATTTCCTAGCTATTATGAATAGATCAGTATGAACATGGATGTGAATGTACCTGTTGTATTAATATAAATAAAAAATCCAGCTGGTAAATTTCCAGGAGTGGTACAACTGACTCTGATGGGAGGTACAACTTCTACCTCACAGAGAAGCCTTGGGAATGATTTCCAAAAGGAATGCATTCCCACCAACCATGTACAGTGGTTTTCCCTTTTCCATATCCATACAAGAATTTGGTTATTTTTGTATTCTAATGATGGCCATTTTAAACAGAAGTGAGGTAGAATATTAAGTAGAGTTGTTATGCATTTCCCCAATGGCAAAGAATGATGAGCATCTTCTACATTTTATATTTTGAGAATTTCCTGTTCAGTTCTGTAGTCTATTTTTAAAATGGAATTGTGTATTTTTTTAATGTTCAGGTTTTTGGTAAAGTTCTTTGCATATTCTAGACATTAATATTCTGTCATATGGACAACCGGCCAAAATTTTCTCCTGTTCTGTGAGCTGCAGTAGGCTTGCTCCATAGTTGTCTTGTTGTACAGAAGCTGTTTGGTTTAGTGAGTCTCCTTTGCTAATCTGAGGTTTCCTTCCCTGGGCTGCTGAATTCTAATTCAGAAGGTCCTTACCTGTGCCTGTAAATTAAAGTCTTATCCCTACTCTTCTTCTGTCATTTTTTGAGTACCAGGTCTTATATTGAAGTCTTTGAGACATTTGTAGTTGTATTTGTGCACAATGAGAGATAAGAATATAGTTTAATTTTCCTGCATGTTGAAATCCAGTTTTCCAAGCAACATTTATTGAAGATGCTGTCATTTCTCCGACTTACATTTTTGACATCTTAGTCTAAAATCAAGTAACAGTATGTGTTCGCAAGTCTATTAAATTGATCTGTCTGTTTTTATGCTAGTATACTACTCTTTTGATTACCACGGCTCTGTATATAATTTGAAATGGAGTATGTTAATACCTGCTGCAGTAGTTTTATTGTTGTCCAGAATTGTTTAGGCGATCCTTGGCTTTTTCTAACCATATATACATTTATCTGTTACTTTTCTATGTCTGTAAAAGTGACTCTGGGAATTTTGATGGGGATTGCATTGGATCTGTAGATTGCTTTTGATAGGTTGTTTATTTTCACAGCATTAATTTTTCCAATCCTTGAACAGGGAATGTCTTTTCATGTTCTAGTGTCTTCCTTAGTTTCTTTATTTGGTGTCTTAAAATTTTCAGTGTAAGGTCTTGCATTTTTTGTTTATATTTGTTGCTAAATATATGAGTGTGAGTGTGAGTGTGTGTGTGTATGTGTGTCTATGTGTGCATGTGCCCATTGCATATGGGATTGTTTTCCTGATTTATCTTGTAGTATGTTTGTCATAGATATATAGGAAGCCTACTGATTTTTGGATGACCCTTCCACCTCCCCCCAACACACACACCAGGTGTTTGGAGATAGGGTTTCTCTGTGTAATAGCCCTGGCTGTACTGAACTCCCTTTGTAGAGAGGCTGGCTTCAAACTCACAGAGATCCACCTAACTCTGCCTCCCCAGTGCTGGGATTAAAGGCATGAGCCACCACACCTGTTTTGTATATTCCTTTTCTATCCTGCCACTTTGTTGAATGTATTATCAGCTCCCAGAGAGCTTTGGTAGAATCTTGAAGATCTCTAATGTATAGATGATCCTGTATGATCATTGTTCTGAAAAAAATAAGACTTACTTTTTAATGTTAGTTAATATAAGATTCATTTTTTCTGTTTCAAGTACAATTTCTTGGGTTTTCATTAACAAACTGAGTGATTGATCTGCTCTTTGTAACATTTATAAGAATTAGCTTAAAAACATAGATTTTATGTTTACCAAGGTAATTATCATATTTTCTACTAAGTTTGTTAGTTTTTAACTACTTAGGACACTGATTCTTTATAGTCAAGGTTTATTTTAAAATACGTTTTTGTCAAGCATATGTTATTTAGCAGCAAAATTTGAAAACAACTATTCATTCTTCAAAACTGATGTAGCTGGGTCTTTTTGGGTGTTCAACAGCTATACTTGGAAGTCAAGGTTAATGAGAACAGAGGTGCTAAAAGGATGATGAATATTTATTCCCCTGCCTTAGGTCAGCCATGTCTCAGGGATTGATTTGACATCTCTAAAAGGTCCATACTACTCTAATAAGTCACCAGTCCTCTGATCTGAGTGACCACAGAGATCCAGTGTTGGATACTAACCACTGCATTTTACAAAAAAGAACTGTTGCTGAGGAAGTGTCTTCAATGCTTATAATAGCTAATTAAACCTTGACTTGACTCATCTTAGCAGACAGCTAAATGAACATTAAAAGAAGTATTCATTTAAGTAACTGCCAACGAATAAGACATAAGCCTCGACTGATCTTCACAATAACACAAGGATTAATTTTGGCCACCTACATGGTCTTACATACTGAGAATAAAATACAAAAAGTAAAATATTAAACATATTACTAAATAAATTTCTACCAGCCCCATTAAATGTCCTTATTCCAACTGGCTTCAGGTGGAACACCTGGGCTCTTTAAAGAACAACAAAGTCAGTTTCTAGTACCCAACTTTATCTAACTTATAAAGGACTCTGCCAGCACTTATTGAGTACTTCATTAGTTATCAGCCTCTAAAAATAGCTAACTGGGTCTACCTGTCCAAGATAAGACCCTATTCTCCTAAAAATACTCAAAATAGAAGAGAAGCAATTAAAGACTTACGTTTTGTGAAAGAATCCCAAGCATCAATTTTCTATATGTAAATCTATAAACACATGAACTGATAATGTTTATAACACACCTTGCCCGTATCCAACTACACAAATTCATTTTTTCTCCCTACTGAACTATTGGCGAATAGTGGCATTTTAGGGGAACGAAGCCATTTTCTTCAGTTGTGTATTCACAGGTGAGCCCACCAGGCCCTAGTGAACAGTTTTAAACCAATAGTCACATAAAGGATCCCAATTCAATTTAGTGGGTGATAAAACAAAACAAAAAGATACAAATGTGAAAAGTGAACTTGTGGGTAAGAACTGAGGTTGATGAGTGGGGATAGGAAAGGGTAGAAAGAGAGAGTAACAAGAATGCATTATATACATGTATGAAATTTTCAAAAATAATTTTAATAAAATTTATAGTAACACAAATACAACCCTCCACAAACACACCAAATGGAATAGACCCATAAAATCAAGCTATAGTTTGGTTGGTGAAAGACTTCCTTGGCCATTTGTCTGTATAAGTATAATCTGCTAGCAGATTGTGACTGGTTAAATGTTAGCTGCTATAACCGGCTGAGAAGAATATGTGACAAGAATAAACTCTTGTTAGGCTGTAATTCAAGCTATAGTTACTCAAAGTAACTTCACTACAGTAGTGTTCAATTTTTGCTAAACTTTGCTATTGTAACATTACCAATAAATGCCTTTTTGAAGTGTTCTAGTGAGATAAAAACTTTGCTCACATTCAATAATAAATACAAATTTAGTGTTATCAGATATTTTAGCCTACTTGTTAACAATCTATCCATTGTCTCATGCTACACATTCTGGCAGACAGGACAAATTAGTGAAGTAGTGTTCTATAACTACAGTATAACCTATAAATAAATAAAAAGTGTTCTATAAATCACAGTATAACCTAATTTGATAAGTTTGTATGGCTAGAGTCTTCTCTCTCCCATTCCATGATTCTAGAGTAAAAATGAGGTTGAACAAGTCAAAGAATTATTTAAAACCCTGTAGGACAGTCCATCTAGATTCTCACAGGACTTTCTTTGAATACATATCTTTAAAATGTTGTGTAGTTAAAGGAAGATTATGAAACTGGCTTTGTCATTTCTTTAACTGAGCCTGTAAATTCCCAAATTCATCTACTAGGAGTTACCTTAGCAGGGGTAGCCATCCTTTGTACTTTCTTGGGTATCCCATAACAGTCTTTACTGCCTGTTTAAGTTCTCAGGATTATATATACTTCCTCTGTGGAGCTCAAGTCTGATTCTACCTCCCAATCAACTTGACAGAAACCTGCACCTTAGCATCCACCCTTCCCCAAGTCTCAGTGTATCAGGATGATATATTTCTACATTTTCCCCCGTTGTTAACTTTGTTATTTCAATGTATAACAGTTCTTTCTCCAGATGACACACTGACAAGTCCATCCTCTCCTACCAGTGTAAACCCCAATCTCCTTAAGCTCTGTGGACCATGCAGTATAGACCTGTTGAAAACGCCCATAAATATGATCCTGTTTTATGACATCCCAAAGTGACACAATAGGTAGGACCACTGTGGCTCCCTTGTTCTGCTCAGTTTATGAGGATGGGAATGAGTTCCTGTCAAAGAATCTCTGCCGAGCAAAGCTTAGTCCAGAAAATCTTTTTCGAAAGAAAGCTGCAGTTCCTTTCCAGGTTCAACCGTGAATAGTGTGGTGTTGTAGCTGAATACAGCCAATCAAAGTTAACCAAGACCTGGTAAATCCAACTAGATAGGCAAATACTGTTTTCTTATAACATGACAAGCTTATTAAGTTTATGTGAAAGAATAAAGGTAAAAAGACCATCTTGTAAAAGAATGAGAGGAGACAATTACTACTAAGATATTAAAATCTATGAGACTAAAATAATTTTAGACAATTGGATATTACCACAGTGATGAAAATGAACTAGAACAGTGTCAATATGCAATATGAGTGCTGGCGGTTGTCTAGAGGCTTGGCACAGAAAGTCCAGGAAAGACAGAAGACCAAACTGCAGAGAGTAACATAACAGCTCCATCCCTTTGGCACAGCAAGGACCTAAGGCTGAAAGTCCTTTAAGCAGGCTCTGGCTTAGGTATTTGCTATGGCCCTGGGGTCATCCCATTCCCCAAATGATTCTGTTTAGATATCTGCTCCTGTGGCTTCCCACCACTTCTCCATGCAATGTCTTCTGAGAACATGGAGATCCCTTCTCAATGAATTTGCTTTGCTTTCTGTACCTCATGAAAAGTTTATAAATGTGAGCAAATCTATATCAAATGTAATGCATCTTAGATAAATTATATAAAATCAACTGACTTTAATATTGAAGATACCAATAAGGACTTCTCTTTCACAAATATATTTTAAGAATTGATTCCAGATGGATTAAGAAACGAAACATGAAGAACAAACTTTCATTACTTAAAAAGCAAGGACTTTAGATAGTAAAAACAGTGGCAAACACCACTCACCATAAGGTAAAACAGTGCTTAATTTAATGTCACTAAAATTACTATTTGTCAACCAAAAGGCTATCAAGAAAATGAATAATGAATAAAAAAACTTGGTGAATATATTTTCAATGCATGTACTGCAAACGTAGTATACAGGCAACATGAAGAAATTATATAAATTTTGAAAAGAGAGAAATACAAATAACTTTAAAAATATAAACAAGTAAAGGAATGGCATTTCATGGAAGAGTAAAAAGAATATGCCCAATTATAGCATTCCAAGAAATAAACAATAAGACCAAAATGATAAAGAATTTATTCTGTTTCCTATGTAAATTTAACACCTCAGCAATATCAAGTGCCTCCAAGTCGGAGGAGCAATGCGAATTGATATATTGTTTTCTGGATCATAAACTGGCATAACCATTAAGGAAAAAATGTTTAGGAAGAAGGAAATCTGAAGATAAGCATTCACTTTACAGGTGTGCCCCACATTACAAGGCCTAAAGAAACTTTTGAACACATTACAGGAGACTGTCCTACAGTGTCTCTGCTGTCATTGTTTAATAGCAAAAACAATCCAAAAATTCATAAAAAAAAACCCTATGGGCTAATAGAAGACTGTACAAATTATATCTCCATAATGGGCTATGGTGCAAGTAAGAGGAATAAAGTAGTTAAATACAACAATGTGTTATATAAACTCCATAAACATAATACTAATTAATAAATACCAACTGAATAGAGCATCATTCATGTAATATAAAAATATGCAAAATACTATATTTTTCAGTGATTCATATGTATATAAATATATTTTTATGCATAATAAAATATTTTAAAAAATCTCAGAATAACATCTGGTTCTGGGGGAGAGAAAGGTTGATATGTTCCAGGGAGAATATGAAGGAGAATATGATGTTGACATATCAACATATGATATTGACCAGTACATAAACTGGGTGATATATCATATATGTATATGAATACACACATGAATATATACACCCATAGGTATAGGCAAATAGGAATTTGCATATATAATACTAGGCACAAGTATATAATCTTAAAAGCAGGGTTTTAGGACTGCATATAAAACAGCATAATATTACAAACAGCTATCCAAGATACATTGCTATTATGAACACCTAATGTATGAGTTAATGTAACCATAGAAACATTTCTATGAAGTATTGTTGACTCATTACAGAGAGTAGAGAATTAGAGAAATAAAATACAGAAAATGTAAAATTTGTCAAAGTTCAGAAAACGGAGGAAATTATCCTTCAGCTATGCCACCCACGTCTACATATGAGGCATCATCCTTATCCTTAAATGCCAATTACAGTAGCTCAGATTCAGGAAGTAATCATGCCAATGTACAAAATACACTATTATTTCATTTTAATCAAAGAGAAAAACTGGAAATAACCAGAATAGAGTCTTACTAAGCAAATGAAAATCTCCAATTATAGATACTATATAGTTATCTGAAATACTATTGCAATTATGTAATTAACTATATGGGGAATATTTTTGGATATACTAACATTAAATATCTGAAGTGATATAACAGGTGCTGGTGTCTCTGCAATCCATGGCCTGCCGATTAGCGATCCATGGGTGGTAAGAAGGTAGTTCAGTTCAACACTGACTTAGTAACAGATGTTGTTCAATCTTTGGAAGTCTGATGCAGGTTTATTTCAGACATATTTGATCATAGCACAGTTTGGCCAAAACTTTTCCGGTGATAATTAACTCCATCCCATGTGCACAATAAAGCTTACATAAACCTGGAGGAACAAAGTACGCCTAATAAAGATCAGATATGACTACACTGAAGCTCTTTGTAAACTACATGTGAAACCTTCCATAAAGGTAGGCTGTAGATGGACTGAGAGAAGCAAGGTTATGACAAGGGCCAGGGGGAGGGTCTGATGTGGTCTCTGGTCACACAGATAATGCTAAGGGTAGAATGCTTGTTTGCTACCAGCCTCCAAGGCAAGGAGTGCAATACCTGTTCCTTCCCGTGAAGAAACAACTCTGTGTGCTAACATTCCAGGTTTCCCAGGTTCCCCCAGGACTTGTCTGTGAGCACAAGAACCCCTGTGCCTCCTACAAATGAGTATGATCTTATTTAAAATAGAAAAAGAGTGCCACGCTTTACAGTTAATAGGACAATTAGAAACAAACCACTTCTTGTAGCACCTATCTGCATCCATAAATTTTTTTTCCCTGCAGTTTGGTGAAGCATCAGTCCTTCTAAAGCTAATGCTCCTCCATGTGTTTCATCACACACACTACTATTTGAAAACAGCAACTTCCCATAAGTTACCTTGTTAACAGTCAAGATTTTATAGCTGATCAACATAGTTGCCAAAATAGATTTCCTTAAGGTATCTGGGTATCTGGTTATCATTTGTAAATGCGTTTCTTTGGAGAAATAATTATGCATTTTTAACAACTGATCTACAAATCATTTACTTCAATTATCATATTGATAAAATGCCCAAGGAACAATATTTAAGACAAATACAAATTAGAAAAGAGCAATGGTAGGGGAGGTGAGATGTCCATCTTTTTAGGTGGCACATATCAAAGACAAGGTAGATGAATCAAACACACAGTTTCATGTGACATTTAACACAGAAAATTAAAGGTAGTATTGCTGACTTTACAGTCTGTACTACAAAGTACTATAGAACTGGACCCAGAATCAAATTGCTCATCCAAAAACGGAGAGAAATGTTAGACTCAAAATAATCTAATGACATATTGATTCTTGGATTTCCCATGCATGTCTAAACACTTGAGCAGGTAGTTAATAAGTAGTTATCCTTCAGAAAACTGACTTTAACTCATACTTGGTAAGGTTATGAATGATAAATTCATGTTCAGACATCAGGAAGAGAGGCTGTAGACCCATTTTCCTAATGATCCTGCTCTATGGATCTTACTGTTTCCTTTTTGAAATATTGGACAGGCATTTACAAAATGATGGTGTAAAGACTTGTTTTCTCCTAATATCTCTCATATAGAGACAGACAAACTGTCTACTTTTTGTTTGCTTGTTTTTTTTTTTGTGTGTGTGTGTTTTGGGATCAGGGTCTCATGTGCTCAGTATGGTCTTGAACTTCTTGAGCATGACAATGACCTTCTGATCCTCCTGTCTCAGCTTCCCAAGTGTTGAAGTTATAGACATGTGCCACCACCCCTGGTTTAGCTTATTGACTCACCAATATGCACCTATTTTCTTATAACTGTTGCTAAGTCATGCTAATAAAGACATAGGCATGTTCTTATCATAAGCCATCAAGACTGTACTGGTTGTGTGTAGCTGAGCTCACATTAATCAACTGAAATTTTCCTGAGTTATCCTGTCAATACAGCTTAGGAAGTTAATGTTTAGCATGACAGATATTTCAAATATACATTGGAAAAATTCTCCTGTTGTTCTGCCTGGATATTTTTCTGTAGTTCTCTAGCATGTCAAACACTTTATCACTAGCATGAACCTGGTTTCACTGTTTGAACTCTTTTATCATGTTCTACTAAATAGTGACATTTTGATACTTTCTTTGAACATGCTTTATTCACAAAGTACTACTAAGTATATTATCTCCTTTTATAAGTATAATATGCTTAGATGATTTACTTACTTATTTTATTATGAATGATAGTTTATAAATTATGAAGGTAAATATTCTTATTTTCAAAGTAAAAGTACATTTTGACTTGTTATAAATTACACTTGAATTTTTGCTCCATTTCCTAATTATTTATAAATTCACTAATGCTGCAAAACTGGAAAACAAGTGAATCAAATTTTAAGGGATTAAATTGTATTCTAATTGTTATTATTTAAATGCCCTCAAATCATATACCTGACAAGAAAAACAAAGAACATACCCTTTTCAAAGAATTATGATTCTATTCTTTCACTGTTATTTAATATTAAGGAATTTGTGCTGGGATGAGTCATTTTCAGTCACAAATTTCCTCTCTATCAACTAACATTGTGTGTGTGCACATGTGTATGTGTGTGTATGAGGGAGAGAGAGAGAGAGAGAGAGAGAGAGAGAGAGAGAGAGAGAGAGAGAGAGAGAGCTATTTGTTTGGTTCAGAACCGTCTCCAGACTCATTAGCCATGAGTAACTATAGCAACCTGTATGCCACATCCCACTCATTTCTGCAGAAGAAATAACAACAAAAGATTCTGATTTAAAGCCAGCACTGGGCTGACTGACACATGATGCTAAATGAGTTCTTAAATATTCCTTTAAATTCTTTGTACAGCTTTCTTTTCAGTAATTGTTGTTATGGGCATTTTCCTTTCTGTTTTTGTTGTTTCAGTACCCACTGTTTTTAGAAATCTTACAGACTTCTTTGTTGCATACTGCGCTGGAGCACTGTCTCTAAGCTCTTGTGATAGTGATCTCAGGCTAATGTCTTTCCTTTATTAACCAACCCGGTGTGTCTCAGCTGTCTTTATTCAAGAGAGGGCAAGAAACCCATGGTGCTCAAAGAAAGGATGATCATAAAGCTTAACCCTTTCATGTAATTCTGTTCTCCATAATATTAAACCCACAAAAGACCCAGGCAATAGATGAGTTTTCTTACTTTCAAAATTAACATGACATTTTCCCATCTTGCACAAATACTGAGAGTTTTCTTCTTGTCAAATACAATAGTTTACTATATAAGACTTATTTGTGGCCAACACTCCATAAACCCTCAAGACACTTTTCAAGCACACAAGGTCTGTTTTACATCTGTACTCACCTGTACTAACCCATGCCTCATTTCCTCAGGCCTATGAGCTTATCTTACTATGAGATATTAAAAGAGAGTCTCTCTCTATATATGTGCCCACTATGACAATGATTCCAGATTGCCTAAAATTGGCCACCCATTCCTTAAGACAATATTAGGCACTTTAAATGTTAACTTGCCTATGCCAATTTCCATGCTAACAATGTTTCCTTTGAAACAGAAAAGAGTAAAAGTAAATATCATATGCTCTGCCCACACACAATCACATTCAAGATCATCTTTGAAACAGCCCACACTGCTGTGAAGAGATGTTTTCCATCTTTATAAGCAATCATCGATTCTTTTAAAATTTGTCTTAAAAAATAAGCTTGTGGGGGTAGATTAGATATCACAGTTCCCATCTCCTAAAATAGGGATATACCATGTTCTAAGTTGCTACCTGGTAGAGACTTTTACACAGGGTGTCATTACCTGGATATCAATTGCCTACATGCTGAGATCTGAGACTCTCTGAAAAACTTTAATCCTGCTTCACCATAGGGTAAGCTGTCCTCTTGTATCTGATATATTACCCTTAGATAGTCATTCTGTAAGAAAACACTTTTCATCTTCAGAAGTTCCCCCATCAAAATGCAAATCGAACTCACAGGGCCATGAAACACACGCTAAGGGGCTTATTTATTAGGCAGAATCCTAGGGACACAGGAGCTCAGGATTTCATTACCTGCTAGGAATACTTTGATGCAGATGCAAAAGTCTTCTTGCTTGCAGGCAAGCAAAGAAGGACAGTGTTCTCCAGGGCCAGAGCAGGGAGAAGAGGAACAAGACCTGGAGCAAAATGCAGAGGCAGATCGTAAGGCTTGGTAATTGTGTTCTGATTCAAGCAGCATTAATGAGTCATCTGTCATCTGAAAATGCGTCTTTTCATTCATGGCTGGAGAGAAGTGCAATTTGGTGGGAAAATAGAGCACTTGAATTCAAAAGTCCTAAACTGGAGAAACTGGACTGAAATAGCATCCGTGTAGAGCTTGAGTCTGGAATGTTTCAAAGTCAGTCTCATATGCACCAGCTGCTGCAAGACTTTGGGCAAAGCCGCCCATCTTGTCAGGCCCCACCACAACATAGAGACAACAGTTGTGACCATCTAAATAGGCTACTTGGGATATTGAGTCAGGGAAACAGATGTTCTGAGTGCTAGCAAAATATGAACAGGACAAGCACCTTACATTTGCCCTTGCAGCTACCTACCATAGAGGAGGCCTTGGCACCTGCACCACACTTCAATACAAATAGGTTTTTTATTTGATCTTATTTATTAATCCTCAATCCCAGGACTCTAGCACAGACAATTTTGAAATATCTATTACTGTTTAAAAACACAATAATATTAAGCACACAAAGATAATTTTAAATCAAACATTAAATATTCAAAATAATAAATAGTAAATTAAATATTAAATATTAAAAATACAAAAATAATATTAAAAAACAAAGACATTCAGCAACTTGACCAAACTTAGACTTGAAGTTGATCTTAGGTTGTCTGATCCAAGAGTTAAAAATTTTAAAATAAATTGTTATTGCACTTATTTTTTCATTTTACTTGCATGCATGTATGTGTGCATGTGCATGCACGCGCGTGCAAACACACACACACACACACACACACACACACAATTGCCTGTGTGTACGCACCCCATAGCTTGCACAGACTGCTTTCTTATACCCAGTGCCACTAGCCAGGGAGTGGCACTGCCTACAGTGAGCTGAGCCCTCCCACATCAACCATCAATCAAGAAAATATATTATAGGCTTGCCCCAGGCCAGTAGAGTAGGGTTATGTTTGCAATTGAGATTCTCTCTTCTAAAATGACTCTAGCTCATGTAAAGTCGACATACCTCTATCTAGCACATGCCTTAACTGAGACATCTGGCCAGTCCCACAGCAAGGGCTATTAACAATGTATGTTGTACGTAAGTCATTTTCCTTGATAATTATTGTATAATTAAAATTGTTATTAACAAATGCTGTACTCCTGAGGAATTTATCATAGAGGCTATATTGAGGCTGATGAGAGGGACAGCAGGTAAATGTATTTTCCACACAAGTCTGATGACCTGAGCTGAATCCCCTAACCTGCAATGGAAGGAAACAGCTATGGTGCTGCAAGTTTTTCTCTGACCTCCATGTGCACAACATGGTATGTGCATGTCTGCATCCTCCCTTCCACACCTATTACCCCATCCACACCCCACACTCCCCCCACATGCTCACATGCTACACACACTACAAATAAAACTGAACAAAAGACAACTTTAACCTTCAGTATCATTTCAATACCCCTGGTTACTAACCACACTAAAGCAAATACAGGTAGTACCCTTGAGGTGTGGTATTGGTGGTGTAGTGATGAGCAGGATAGCCTCCTTCTAGCAGTAGCCCTGAAAGTTTGTTGCAAAGCTCTAATACTATACTCAGGTTGTTTTACGTAGACAACACTTCCCATAATGTTATTTGCTTTATGAATCACATGGGGTGTTATTAAAATGCAGTCCGTAATTCAGGAGGTCTGAGTGAGATGATTCTAGTAAGATATCTGCTTTTCTAACAAGTATCTAGCTGCTGACATCACTGTGGCTGCTGCCCCTTCTGACAACACACTGCATTGCTCAAGGAAATTCCTGGACACTTTATTGATTAACTTTGTTCTTTAGCAAATTTATGGATGTATAATGCAATCTTACTGATCTTACCTTCCTACCCTGTCTTGTCTCCCTCTCCCTCCTGTTATCTCCCATCCTCCTGACAAGTCCAATTTTTTGATATCAGTTTGGGGTGATTTGGGGATATATGGAAAAATTTTCTCAAATTTTGACAAGTGAGCCCAGTAAATATCATTAGCGTGTTATGGAAGAGTTCTGCCTAGACTTGGCCATTCTGTTATTAGATTATAGTTTCTTGATTATAAATAAAAAAGCAGATGCTTGCTATTTTACCAACCTTTTTATTTATTAATCACTGGTTATGTTGAGGACTTGAGAACTTCTCTGAAGTTTTCCTGTAAGAGAGTAAAGGATGCCACTTTTAATAACATTCAAGCAAGAAAAATTATGAATGAGTGTAATTCCTATCAGTAGTCCAAGATGAAATTTTGCCACCTCATCATTGGAGATAGTAACCAGATGTGTTAAGCTGAAATAAGTTTGCTCTAACACTGTTTCTAAGCTCGAGTACTTACAGTCTGGACCAAAGTGGATGCTATAGCTAACAAACTACATCCAAACTTGATGGTAAATGAATCATAACATGAGCTCAGAGGATATGCATGTAATCAAGAACTGGCTCTTAGCCTGCTACAACAGTTAATCTTCAACCAATTATGATGTGCCAATTCAAGCCAATCAGGAACTGTATACAGTGGTTGGACAGGGATTCCAAACAATTTTCCCTGGAATTCTACCCTATTCTGAGACCTTGAATTTCATCAAGTTTAGCTGATTTTCTTTTAGCAAGTGTCATCAAAAGAGAGCATAGCAGTGGCATGCATCCTGGTCTTTCACTCAGTTGGTCCTTCCCTTCCCAATGAGAGAGAAGAGGGGCTTTATATATTCATGTTGCTGAAAAGTTCACAGCAATCCAGCACAGGTTGCAGGATGTCTGTTACTCACAACATAATCTTAGCGTAAATGAAAACATTTTCAGTCATTCCAAACTGGCATGTGGCCCATGAAATCGAGAGGTTTTCATTCCCCACCTCACAAAAAAAAAACAAAGATATCAATGAAGTAAAGAACACATTGAGGGGGAGCAGTTTTCTTTGGTTTGGCTGATATTTGCTCAAAAAGATAATTTATCAAAGTCTTGAACCACAAAATTCAAAATCAATAGCAGATATGATGGACACTATCACTGCCATGGGATTTCTTCAAATAGAAATACAATAAAAAAATGAATAAGAAAAAATCTGAAGAGACTCACTAGCGTTTGGAGAACTGATTTTTTTAAAAACAGGTTTCCAAAGGTGACCTGTAATAATGAGTGTGCTGGGTAGTTTTATGTCAACTTGACATAAGCTAAGGTCAACTGAGCAGAGGGAACTTCAATTAAGAAAATGCCTCCATAAGATCAGGCTGTAAGCAAGCCTGTAGGGCATTTTTTAAATTAGTTATTGGTGTGGGAGGGCCCAGCCCATTGTGGATGATGCCATACCTGGGCAGGTAGTCCTGGATTCTTTAAGACAGCAGGATGAGCAAGTCATGGGGAGCAAGTCAGTAAGAAGCATCTCTCCAGGTCTCTGCATTAGCTCTTGTCTCCAGGCTCCTGCCCTGTTTTGAGTTCCTGTCCTTACTTCCTTTAATGATGAACAGTGCTGTGGAAGTGTAAGAAAGATAAACCCTTTTCTTCTCCAACTTGATTTTGGTCATGTTGCTCTGGTTTACCTTGGACAGTTGTTGAAGCCAAGGAATACATATACATATTATCAGTCATTGAAAACTTGTAGTCTCCATAGTAACCAAACGATTTCTTAAGTATGTGCTTATTCGTTCTTCTTTCAGTATTCCAGAAAGTGTTGGAAGGAAAAACAAGGCCATGCAGGTGTGGGAAGGTTAAGATACTAGAAACAGTTCTACTCCTTGTGAGGAGAAGCTGCCCTTACTCCTGCAAGTGAAGGGTGCTAGAGCTGACTTCAGGGCACCACACACGCTACTTATTTCTCCAAAGTTTTGCATATATAAAAGTTTTCCATTACTTAGAAAATAAATAGCTTCCATTTGCTTTACAACTACTTTTTTGCCAAATTATTGCAACATTAAAACAGCAATTATGTGATACAAAGTAATGCTAAAAAGCATATTGCTAAACTGACGTTCCTACTTACAGAAGTGATTTTCTAAATAAAAGAACAGAACATAATGTTCACTTGCAACTCTGACATTCGAAGAGCAGCTTCCAAATGGTATATGAGGCACAGTTTATATTTAGATTAATGTGTGATGTGGAAGGATGACCAGAAATGTCACTCAAGTGAGAATACCAGAATGCTTTTAGGGTGTGTAGTATCCATCCATACTATGAGAATGTATCAATGTTGTGCTTTATATACAAATAATACACTTTTGAAAGGAAGAAATTGAGAATGGATTTAAAATATACGTTTTAAAAACATGAAATAAGAGAATTGGGGAAATGGCCTAGGAGTTACAAGCACATGCTGCTTTTTCAGAAAACCAGAGTTTGTTCTCATCACCCATGTCAGTGGCTCATGATCACCTGTAACTCCAGCTTCAGAGGTATCTGATGTCTCTGGCTTCCATCGGGACTTTCACT
Source organism: Peromyscus nudipes (assembly GCA_902168325.1). Taxonomy (NCBI): domain Eukaryota; kingdom Metazoa; phylum Chordata; class Mammalia; order Rodentia; family Cricetidae; genus Peromyscus; species Peromyscus nudipes. The sequence goes on from CABHPH010078190.1 coordinate 23,564, forward strand.
CATGTGCATATAACATAACAGAAAAAAAGAAATAACTTAATTTTTATGTAAGTATCATTTTCATATGTCAAAATTGAAAACATGAGAAATAGAGGTAATGCTTCCTTAGAACAAGAGGTAACTTTTGTAACAGAAAAAAAGTGTTTGGGAGAAAGGAGCAGAAAGGAAGGGAGGGAACAGAGCACCCACCCGTTTTTTAGGCTGGGACACCGGCGAAGGCTGATGACGTAATTAAAGACCAAACCCTTACAGTTTGGATTTGCTATACAAATGGATGGGCATCTCTTTTCAATATTTGATGAATCCAGAACACAGCTCCTTAAATCCTTATATGCACTTTTTTTCTGTTACTAGTTTGTGCACACATACTCATGCATAAGAAATGACTGCATTAAAATAGTGACCCAGATAAACAGGAAGAAAATCCAAATTCTCAAAGAAATATTCCATTAAGCATGCAAAATATATAGTGCATGGAATTACCCTGTGGGAGCCTAACAGCCCCTGCACTCTAGGCTAAGGATGCAGAGCAAGCTTCTGTCCTCCTCCGTTTGGGATTGCTTTGGAATGCTGTTTGTGCATTTGGCGGGGGACTTAATGAACAATTCATTCTACTACCTGTAAGACCAGTTACACATATGTCTAGGAAGTATGGTTGCCATATTTAACAAATGAATAAGGCAAGACAGATGAAATACATTTCAGATAAAGTATTAGTATAGATATATCCCATTTAACCATGCAACATTTCTAACATAATACACTCAAAATTATTCTTTTATTGAGCTCAAATATATATGAACTAGATGCCCTGTTTGTAAAACTATCATTCAACTAAGAAGGTGACTTGGAGTTAGAATAATTATTTAGAGCAGCAGTGGCAGCAATGGCAATACCAGCAATGACAGGTCTAAGAGTAGAGAAAGCAGTGATTATTCGGTGCCCTTTGTTCTGTATTCGTCTTCTGTTTGAATCTTCCTAACTCACTTTGAAGACATGGCTTCTCCAACTGTGGGTCACAAGCTCATGGACTGGATTAAGGTCATGAAAAAACAGGAGTCTGTAAAAGGTTTTGAACACAAAATAAGATCAATTCAAAATCAAACACAACAAATCTGAGGTGTTTCTAGTAGACCTTGTTTATCACAGGACTTCGACACAGTGTTGGTTCTGAACACACACCATGCACATTTGACATTGTGAATGCCATCATGCCATGAAATGCAAATAAATGCTGCTTGAAGCACATTGGCTCCCTTTCTAGAATATGGCATTGTGTGAATTAATGTTTTACTGGACAAGCAAAGCTTTCTGCTCATATAGAAATATAAGAGTGTAATCATAGAAAACAAAGTCTTTAAAAAATATTTTGAAATTAAAATACAATTTCATATTTCCAATTTTCTTTTTCTTCCTCTAGCCTGTCCCATGTACTCCCATACTCTTTATTAAATTCATGTCCTATATTCTTATAATTTTTGTTTATGTATATATATATATATATATATGTATGTGTGTGTGTGTGAGAGAGAGTGTATCCGTAAATACACAAATACAACCTGCTCAGTACATATATTACCTTATCTTGAATGACTTCTTATTTTACCATCATTTCTCATCATTTACATATAACAGATTGTGTTGTATTAGAATGTTTGACTTAAAAATTATTGTTTGAGTTGCTGACAACTTTCATAAAAAAAATGTGTGAATTTTGACTTGGGACTAGAGAATAGTTTCCAAAAGTTTTGACCCCACACATATATCTGACATTTTGTACTATTTATTTGTAAGAAGCAACATTCTCAGCCATGATGACTTATAAATAAAACTATTAATCAGTTTTGGAAATTTTGATGGTTGTGTACCACAGTGTCAAATATTCACCTGATATTTTAATTCATTATGTAAAACAAACAAGCACATCTGTGTCATCAGTATGAACAATTGCTTTCGTTTGCACAAAGTGATACAAGTATTTGCTTACCAAGGGATTGTCTTAAAATACATTTTTAACTATTTATTTTCACTAATGTTTGATTTATATCTCAATTTTATATACATATCTATCTAGGGTTACATAAATTTTCTTCGGCCAAAAGTAATCCTGTAGGAAAGCTCCTGAAGCCCTGCTCTGAGGTAGATGCCTCAGGGACAAAGTTTCCATTCATTTCAAGCACATTTTTAGGACCTAGTAATCATTTGTGTCATTCTTCTTTCACCTTCCTCATAACTCTCCCTAAAGAGTGTGGTGGTTTGAAAGAAAATGGCCCCCAGAGGGAGTGGCACCATTAGGAGGCGTGGCCTCTTTGGAGGAAGTGTATCACAGTCACGGCAGACTTTGAGGTCTCTTTTGCTCAGGCTTCCCTCAGTGTGACAGTCAGTCAACTTCTTGTTGCCTGCAAGATGGAGCATTCTCAGCTCCAGCACCACATCGACCTGCATATCACCATGCTTCCTGTCATGATGATAATGGACTGACCCTCTGAAACCGTGAACGAGCCACCCCAATGAAATGTTTTCTTTGTGAGAGTTTCCAAAACCATGGTGTCTCTTCACAGCAATAGTAAACCCCAGCCAAGACAAGGAGGAATAAACTGAGACTATGGGATCCCACATCCAGTTAGTGTGAAAGATGACACCTTTGGCTCTAAACTATATGTAGCCTGTATATATCCAGAATATAAGGCATTAGTGGCCTAGGTATATTTTAGACTTTGGACATTTGAACCACGACTGGAGCTTCGAGTTGCCCTTCATTTACTCATAGTCTTAATCCATGGTGACTTTGCAGCAAACAAGTGCAGAAGGAAGAATGCTGCACATTCAAGTGAGGTAAAAATGATTGACATGAGAAATCAGGATCACTGGAAATGGCTTATACTAAAAAGCATGAAAGGAATGTTTTCTGTATACAACAACTGTTTGAAAGCACTGAGGAGCCACTGAGTAAGTAAGAACCTACAGAATAATTAAATCTCATGCCTGTGACTTCCAGGTTTGATCCCATGTGATGCCATCATCTCCATCTTGTGCAATGAATACATTCATCAATAGAACAGCCACTTAAAATCCATTATTTTTCTTTCAGAAAGCAAGTAAATGCAGAATTCAAATGTGAGAATCATCTATCATACCTTTATTCAATAAACTTATCTAAGTTACTAAGTCTGAGATTAATTTATTAGTAAATCCTTTAAAAACTCCATTAATTATTAATTTATCTACCTTTCCTTTCTAGATATTCTGATTTTGAGTATATTATTTTTGAGAAACATCTATTATTAATGCTATGTCAGAATGGTAATAGGTTTCATGAATAATAACTTAAACAACTGTTTTTAATAACTAATAACTTATACCATAATCCTGTCACAGCCATCAGGTCTATAGAGCAGCAGGAATGAGAAAGTGAAGAAAGATTAGAAATTGTTTTGATGACTTTAAATCTTCATTCAGTTCAACGTTTAGCCAATGGAAAAGAAGAAAAAAATAGTAGGAGGTTTTAGCTAACTGTATTTTAAAACATCAAGAGTAAATAGCCAAACTTTTTTGAGACTGTCCCAAATAGAATGAATGTCTAAAACTAATTTATAAGTCTTATTTATCATAATAAATATAGCCATGCTCTTGCCTGTCATTCTCAAAGCTTCTCATTCCTGCCAACAGCAGATAATTTGAACAAGACATCCCTGAAGTCTGATGAAAAGCCACCACCCCACACTTTCTGAAACAGTGCAGATATAATTGTATGTGTCCCAAAGGAAGCAGTGATTTATGCTTCTTGTCTAATGAAAAAGCAGAGGTGATTGCTACAGACATTAGGGACTTCATTTTTCCAAATAATTCTATAGAGTGTAGGAAATAAAAATGAATATATTGAATAGTCTTTGTTCAGAAATTAAAAAATGTATCTCTATGCAGAATATTTTCCTTAAGAATTTAGAAGTAATTCTGAGAGACACAGTTGACATTTTATGTAATGTGTTAAAAAAACAGAACATATTCTAAATTTTCTCTAGTTCTCTTAAGCAAACATCTTAAAATATAATAGTAGTTTGGGGCCAGAAAGATGGCTGAGTAGTTAAGAACACTTGCTATGTTTCCAGGGGACCTGAGTTCAGTTCTCCACATCCATTTTGGGTGGCTCACAATTCCAGCTCCAGAGGATCTAATATCCTCTTCTAGTCTTTTTGGGTACCTACACATATGTGGCATACACACTTGTATGCATATGCAAATACATATATATCTTAACAATATTTACATAATAGTATTTTATATAATAGTATTTATATAATAGTATTTTCCTTAGAATGCCAAGAAAAAATAAGTACATTAATTTTTATTACATTTATCTCTGTGGTTATGGAAGGAACATATCTCAAACATAATAAAGGGGATATCTAATAAGCCTGCAGCCCAAACCATGCTGAATGATGATCACAGCATCCCCACTAAGATCAGAGCAATATGGGGGTTGCATTCTCTCCATTCCTTTTCAGGACAGTGCCCGAGGTCTCAGCAACAGCAATAGAAGGAAACAAAGGGGCACAAATATGAAAATAAGAAGTCAGATCATCCCTATTTATATCAGATGATATACGTCTGTACCCAAGAAACCTGAACTACTCTATGAAATATCAGGAGCCTATTGGACAGCCTGCTCTAAGGTCACCTCCAGGGTAATGAAAGAAAATCCAGGAAGGCGGTGAGGGCTAGACTTTTTCTATCTGAGTGTATTTAGAAATAAGTTGCTATCTTTCTGACTGGTAAAATAAGAAAACACATGCTTTCTGACGTTAACTTTCTCTTTTAATTCGTCTTAACAATGGTCTCTGACTCTTTCTGTCTCCACACAGCTAAATATCTCCACATTGTTACATTCTATACATACAGCTATATGTCTTTCTTTACATACATATGGTCCTACACCTCTATACACAGTTACATCTGTTTTCACATCTATCTTTTACATACATTTCTCTTCTATATCTCTGTTTTATACAGCTTCGTCTTCCTTGCCTCCACAGTTACAAATCTCCACACAGCTGCAGCTAAGCATCGCGTTTACATAGCTCTCTCACCATACAGAACTTTACACAGTTCCTAGGCACAGCTCCTCTATGTAGCAGCAGCTCTTTCACATAGCTCTCTCCCTATCATACTTACTCACACAAACATAGTTCTACATTATTCACTCTCTGTTTACTCATTCATTCTTTCACCCACTTATGTACACACACACACACACACACACACACACACTTCACTCATGTTCTGCAGCAGCTCTTACATGCACAGCCATCTCTCTCCACACTGCTGCTGCTGCTCCCTCTCAGCCAAAAACTGGACATTTTCAGGGCCCTACCTATTCTCAAAACACAAAATAAGTCACATAATTTCTCTTAGGCCAGTAATGTCACATTGACCCATGCTCGTAGCTCTAAGTTGGTGAGGAGTCCCAGACATTAAGCAATTGGCCAAAGCTTGAGCAGTCAGGGTACGTGCAGAAAGGGAGCTACTGCAAGGACTAAGTCTTGATATAAACAGCCTGGCCTTGATTTAGCAATAAACAACACCTGGGAATTAGTCTTTGTGTATATTGTGTAGGGGAAGCTTAGTCTGTTTTGGCCTAGTTCTAAGGCCTTTGCAAAATGTGTAAAAGGCTGTCTTTGAGACTGTTACTTTCCTGTGTCAGTAAAGAAAAATATTCTGGTAATATTTCTGTTCATCAGAATTATACAGCTTAAACAGAAATCTGCAGCTAAATGTGTGCTCAGAGATGTAAAACGTACAACTAAAGGACTGTGGAAAGCACCCACAGCTGTTCTTATAGGGAGGCACAATGGTGGCACATGAGAAAGTTACGGACAGAAAACAACTGGTTTCCACAGCCAGTGACCCCATGGCTTTGCCAGGTGGGGCTCCCCATCAGGGAGTTATGTTTGGTTGGTCGACTTGTCAAATACTAGTTATCACCTGCTGTATACTCCCACAGCCCTCAGCAATGAAACAGTTCTTAGATCTGATAAACACTTTCAACAAATTGGTAGAACTCAAAACTAACACAAGAAGATCAATGGCCTTCCTATATACCAAAAAACCCTCATTGAAACAGAAATCAGGAAAACAGCCCCATTCCATTCACAATAGCCACAAAAACATAAGATACTGAAAAATAAAGCTAAGAAAAAGAAAGACCTTTACACTGAAATGTGTAACACACTGATAGAAGAAAGTGAGGAAGACACCAGAAGATGGAGAGACCATCTGTTCTCATGGATTGAAAGAACTAATATTGTGAAAATGGTTGATCTACCAAAAGCAAGGTACAAATTTATCACAATACACGCTATCTCAATTTTAAAAAAATCCAAATCCATTCTTCACAGACATAGGAAAACCAACCTCAAAATATTCTGGAGGCATTATAAACAAGTATAGTCAAAGAAACCTTTAAACAAAAAGAATACCATGGGGCTATAACCCCGTATGATTTCAAATTATGCTACAGAACTGTGTCAATAAAAGCAGCCTGGATACTAGCAGGAAAACAGAACATCTGAGAATGAACTAGAAGAGAGGACCAAGATAGAAGCCTGACTGACTGTAGCTATCTGATCTTTGGCTGAGATGCCAAAAAATATGTATTGTATAAGTATATGAAAAATTTAAAAAATAAATGGAAATATTATTTGAAAAGAAAATAGGTGGAAGAATAGGTGAGCATGCAGAAGTTGTGTTATAGGGACCATCATGAGCTGATTGCATAGGTGGTATTTTCTCTGCCCATTTTGTGCATTTCTTATGTCAGGTTTTCTTGCTACCATGTTGCAGGGGACGAAAAAATGCTTTCAGTGTTGGAGATCCAATTACATCATAATACAAGGGGGGAAATTAAAGACTTTAGGTCTCTAGAAAGAGACCTCAACCCAAACCTAAGTTTAAAATCATAGATGTGATTTATTGTAGTAGGTTTCAGTGTGATTTTCTTTTAGAATGACTATTAGAAAATGTGACTTAAACAACTTAACCTTGTATTAAATATAGTCCCCATGCTCAGAGTCATTTTGAAGCAGAAACTGAAGAGAAATACAGTGGTTAGCTTGATACAGGGATGTCTTTTCATATACAGTCTTCTTGCTGCTCCTCCCTGGAAAAAATGTTCCTATTGTTTTTCTTTCTTTTCAGGTTTTTTCTTTTAAGTTTCATGAATTTGTTTACTTAGTCATTGTTAGGATTCTATTTTTTATTGATTTAGAATCTGATATATGCATGGATTATGTTTTGACCAGGTCCGCCTCCCACTTCCCTATACTCCAATCCCTCTCTTACCCTTCCTCTCCCAATTTCATGTCTTCCCATTTTTTAAAACACTAGTGTGGACATGACTCTATGGCCAGCTACTGGAGGGTGGGTAGCCTGTCAGGGGTGACATCCTTCAGGAAAACTGATTCCTCTCTCCAAGAAGCAATGGAACTTAGTAGTGTATGTTGAAAAGTCTTTAATGGCTATGACCTAACTGTGAGTCACAAGTATAATTTGGTTACTCTGGAAAGCTCAACATTCTGGTGATTTCAATAGAAGTTTCAATGAGAAGATATCATCAACTTTAACCCCAATCAGACCTTATTGGGAAGCTGATTTGGGAGCTAAGAAGAAAAACAAACAAACAAACAAACAACAACAACAAAGATAGTCACGAACTGATGCAAATCCTCAAAACTGTATTTATTTGTAGAATGAATGAAGGATCTAGCAGCATTTATTAAAAAGGAACAGGTCTGGCAGGAACTTGATCATTACATTTACATATCTGACAGATGCTTCATGCCGGCACCACTGTGTGGTAATAAGATCATGGAAAATGGTAAGATTTGAAGTTAGGGTAGCTCAGGGATGGTGTAAAATGCAATGCCCCTTCTCTAGGCCATTCTAAATTCTGCTCTTGATTGGTCTGAATTCTTCACTTTTAAGACATCCCATTTATTAGTTCTGGAAGGCTCCAGGAATTAAAATTTCAAATATCTCTACAGGTACACTTTTCTTTCCTTCCTCTGGTCCTTTAGTTCCATATATATTAGATATTTTTACCTCCATGTTTCATAACATTTTTTCTATCTGCATTTCACTCAGATCATTTCCCCCAATTCAGACCCTATCAGCAGCTAGGTCTGGCATGATGATGAATTCTTAACTAAAGTTTAAGTTGAGTTTGGCTCCTTTAAACTTAGAATTTAAATAAAATAGGTATTAGACATATTAGACTTTCCAAGATATCCTTTTAATTTTGTGTGTTTGTGTCTGAGAGTGGGTTTGCAAATGTGAGTGCAGGTACCAATGGAAGACAAAGTCAGATCTCCTGGAGCCAGAGTTACACACTCTTTATAAGTCACCCAACTTAAGTGCTTGGAACTAAACTAAAGTCTTCAAAGAGCAGTATGTGCTCTTAACCGCCGAGCCATCTCCGCAGCACCAATACTTGCTTTTGTAATAGGTTACATTAAAACTTGTTTGTGTGATTCCAGAAATTGTGTGTTGGAAGTCACTAGTGAGCTATTATATCGCGTCATTTAATTTAAACGGGATAATAGATACAAGGATTATAAGATTATAGTTACTATCATTGACTTAGGATAGCAAATAATCAAATGTACACACACTAATCCTACTGAGTCCACTTAGTGTTGCTTGTATGTACATATTTAGGATTGGCCACTTGAGACTGAATAACCTCAAAGGGTGCTCATCTTTGGAGATAACTGATCCTCACTCAGCAGACATTGATTCTTTTAAAATCTTCATCTAGGAGTAAGGGCTTGTGAAGTTTCTTTCAATCATATTTGATGTTAAATGGTGTGGCCACTATACAGGTCTTGTTTGGGCAACCTTAGTGTTGAGAGTTCATGTATGTACCACCTTGTCAGACCCAGAGGGCATTATCTCACAATAAGAAAAATCATCCTGGTTTTCTGGCTCTTAAAATCTTTCTGTCCCCTCTTTCACACTGTTTCCTAATCCCCAGGTATAGGGGTTGCATTGTATATGCACCCCCAGTCATTTATTCTCTGCATTTTACCAGATGTGGATCTCGGTAGCAGGCTTTGTCTGTCTCAAAAAGAAGCTTCTTTAATAACTCTTTTTCTTGGTAATAGAGATAATGTTTAGAAGAGTGGTTCTCAACCTGTGCATCATGACCCCTTTGGTAAGCCTCTGTCTCCAAAAATATTTACATTATGATTCATAATAGTAGCAAAATTACACTTATGATGTATCAATGAAAATAATTTTATGGTTGGGGGGTCACCACAACATGAGGAACTGTATTAAAGGATCACAGCATTAGGAAGGTTAAGAACCACTGAACTAGAAGCTGTACTCATTTAGAAACATGGTAATAGTAGGATCTCCTTTAAGGTCTGACATCTTCAGCCATAGGTAGCTAGCTAAGTAGACAGTGTTAGGAATATTTTTCTCCTATTGAACAGGCCTTAAATACAACGAGATAGCTGATATAGCTGATGGTTATCCCCTGTTGTATAAGTGCCCCTACTGTGCCACTGCGGATATCTTGCCGGTCCAATCATTGTTGTCCTTCATAGGTTTCACGTGTAGGCAGCAAGCACTATTACTATAATCCCTAGGGAGCTTGCATAGCACCTTCTGATACTATGAGAGCTAGTCTTCAGGGAGGCAGTCTCCAAGTCAATTCTAGCTTGATTCCTCCAAGTCCTGTGTCTGGAGTATGTGGTGTCTTGAGTAATTTACCTCATAATTTTTAAAGAGACCTTCAAATTATTATTTTCTGATATATTTATTTTTAAATTATCTGAAAACAAAATTCTGAGAACAGCTTTAATGTCATCTATAAAAACATTAGAAAGCCTCAAAATAAATTTAAAATTATATTAATATAATTTTTATTCATTCACAAAACTAACTGTGAAATATGCAACGTTATAAAGTTGAATTATGTATGGTTTTATTTTTGCTGAGTCTGCAGCATAGTAAATAAGTAAATATAGTAAAATCTTTATCATATTGAGGCATGCAGGGAACTTCTGTTTGACTAAAAAGGAAGTTGATTAAAAACAATTAAGCTTTTTGGAAGGTCCTGAAAGCTTTGTTGTCTTTTTCTTCATTTATGCGCTGAGTGTTGGAGACTCTCCAGTCATAATAAAATATGTAATTTAAATGGTACTAAATGATTCTCCATAAATTTACTGTGGACTTTTTTTATAAAATCTTTTATGATATTTTTCATTTTTACAGAAAGATTTAAGTACTATCACTCCCATAAAACATAGTCTGTAGATTCCAGTTGTAAATATGTGGAACACTGTAAATTTCATTTATGTATAGAGATAATCAGAATTAAAGTGCAGACAGAAATCCTATAGCAACAAAAATATTCCTCCCCACCAATAAGAAGTGGACAGTGTCAAGAGGTGGCAGAAAGATAATTTATCTAGCTGGATTGAGGATGGTTTAGTGTTAAGCATATGCTTGCACAAGCAAAGCCTTGGGTTCTACAACCAGTGATGGGAAAGAAACAAACAAAAGTAATTTATCTAAAGAAAAATCCTATTTGTATTCCTTTTAGGTTCCTAAATATTTCTACTTTCTTTGGGAAAAAATTTGGTAGAAGTTAAAATATTAATTATAAAATGCATATGGTTATGATGTATGAAACTTCCACTGCAATGCATTTCTTTCACTCAGCACTTTATAGCTTATTAATCAAGACTCTTTCATTAGGTGGATCTAAGGTCTATTTCAGTATAACCAAAGCACTCTACAGAGGCCATTGATTTACCCACATAACTATCTACTATATGCCACATGCGCTAATCCTTCACCCAGACAGCCTCAAGAGTTGCCTAGGTCTCTTCCTCAGACATCTGCTTCCTGCACACATTTATTCATAACATACTGACACAAATTTTCATACAGGTAGGGGATACCATGGAGTCATTAGCTCACAAGGAAATCTCAAAATCAGCAGAATGGAGGCCTCAATAATTCCCAAGTTATAGTGGGTAGGGTAAAATAGATGCTCAACTTATAGTGTTCTTTTATAAAGAAATCTTTAAAAATGTCCAGTTCCTAACAGTACCACATATCTGTGTAGAGAAATTTTAGTCTGACAATAATTAAACATGTAGGGAAGTAGATAATTAAAAAGAAATAAAGTAAATGTTAAATCAATAAGATATTTTTACATAAAGTTTTTTATTGATAGATAGGAGTCTATTCTTTCTCATAAGACAAGGCATTGATAGCCATGGCTTTTACTGCAATGCAATTTGTCCCTGCAGAAAGACAGTCACTGGAAAAGCAGATGACCCTCGGTCAGAAGAACACAGCTGTGTTCAGTGGTGATTTGAGCAGCCACAGGGGAAAACAACAACAACAATAACAACAACAACGAAAACAAAGATTTGGAGACCAAAACCTTACTGGTTGGAATTAAAATGAATCCTGTGCACAGGAAACTCTTCTCTGCATCCAGAAGCCAGAGACAGGGAAGTCCCTGGGAAAGGCTGGCTACCTGTCAAAGCTCACAGTCTGAGTTCAGACTATTGCCTATGTGACATTGAGAAGAAGGTGATGTATGCTACATGGAATGAGAGAAGTGTATATTGCAAGCTGTTCATTCTATGAGACTCTAAAGACCAGTGAGGTGGTTTAGCGTTTATCTTGGTTTTGTTTTCTGTATGGTTATGTACTTGAATTTGCAGAAGAATTCAAAGTGAGAGACAAAGTTGGGATAAGCAAATGAATATTAATGTCTTCTGTAAGTAAACAAAAAAGTGCTAATTAGCTGTTTACTTGCTTCTAGTGCAGTTGTGGGGAGGCATTTCCTAGTGCCATTTAATGTCACTGTTTCTGCTGGAGTTCTGGTTCTTACTAACTGTAAAATAGGTCTCAGAGGCCAAGGTATTTACCACTTTTGAGTAACCAAGAAAAAGTTCCCAAAATGAGGCTCCAATTCAGGGGATGATGTAGGGCAAGAGCAGATGTCAGAAAAGCTGTTCAGCAGCAGGAGGTGAGCAGAGCTCTGGCAGGTGAGACTGTCTGACAGAGGGACATGTGACAGGGGACATCTGTTCTAGGATAAACCACAACCCATTTCCTGCTATGGGATTCCTTCTCTACATTTTGGTGCTTTCATGGAGACAAAGGTTACCTAGAACACAAGAAAGTATATTTGCTCTTGTACTTTTAAAAATAAACAAATGATTAAAATAAAAAGACCATAATCATGCAACTATCATTTTCCCGAAATGTATGTGTCCAGGGAGGAGTTGTTTAAATGTTACCTTACTTTCTCCAGATTTGAGAAGTATGATTTATGTTCATTGGGTTTTCAGATCTACTTTGTCAATTGTTGGCAAAGCCACATCTGGAGTTTCTACCTCCATTTCTATTTAGTCCAAGGACTGTTCCACACCTTGCTGTACCATGGCTAACTCTCCTTTCTGAGATGCCCAATACACCATTTCACAGTCTTCCCAAGCTTTTCTCCTTTGGTTGAAAATACGATTAGAAGAGACACGTTGCTACTCACACACAGTGGGAATTACAGTTATTTAAAATTTGTGACTTTCTTCTTTTTTTTTTTTTTTTTGGTTTTTCGAGACAGGGTTTCTCTGTGTAGCTTTGCGTCTTTCCTTGAACTCACTTGGTAGCCCAGGCTGGCCTCGAACTCACAGAGATCCGCCTGCCTCTGCCTCCCGAGTGCTGGGATTAAAGATGTGCGCCACCACCGCCTGGCTGTGACTTTCTTCTTACTGAGCAGATCAGAGAGGTTTCAGAACAAGCTAGCAAACAAAAAACTTTAATTCTGAGGCATGAGCCACAATAGAAACATGGGACATTAGCCTGGGGCTTTGGTAACATAATTGGATGGAAATCTGAAGTAGGAAGGGTCCTCACCAAGAGTAGAGACATCATCACATATCAGCAGAATTCCTGGGAAAGAGCTAAGATGACTCTAATTCTAACTATATTCTCTATCATTTTGCAATAAAAGGGTGTGTCCTGTATCAGGTCCATCATCAATTTAAAGGAGGGTGCAGTGAGACTACCTGAACCAGAAAAAGTTTCCCTCCATTTTATTTAGACTTGTTAACAAATAAATACTTAAAATTAAATAAGAAGTAGCTAAATGCCTGAATAACATTTCTTCATGCACTATACACTCCTCGCTCACCAACTCTATTTAGAAGGCAAGGACTGTGCATGTCCTCAGTAACTTGACTTTTTCATCAGTTGCCAACTTCACCCAATGTGTGATCACCCAAACTCAGCACAGAGATTGCCACAGGCAGGCAGTGTCCCAGACGGTTAATAGCATGTGCTACAAATGTCAGACTAGAAACCACTTCATTCAGCAAAAGTTAACCTATTTTAAACAAAGTGTTTCTGTAACTCTTTCTCCTGACATTTCTGCTATGATTTTGTTCTTTAAATTTTCTGTTTATGTAAATTCATATCTGCTTTTCTTTTTTCTTTTTCTTTCTCTTTTTCTTTTCTTTCTTTCTTTCTTTTTTTCTTTTTTTTTTTTGTTTGGTTTTTTGAGATGAGGATTCTCTGTGTAGTTTTGGTGCCTGTCCTGGATCTTGCTCTGTAGACCAGGCTTGCCTTGAACTCACAGAAATCCACCTGCCTCTGCCTCCTGAGTGCTGGGATTAAAGGTGTGCACCACCACTGCCTGGCTCAAATCTGCTTTTCTAAGTTAAAAATACACATTCACCTTGAGTTGAAATATTATAAGATTTGTTGTTATTTGACTTGGCAAGATTAAGTGTGTATTGTTTGCAATGAATAACACAAGATATGCAGCTAGAATGCATCTGAACATATGTATAGACGAAATTTAGAATTATGCTGTTTTTCCATAAACAAAAATCTTCCAGTCTGGTCCATGCTATCAACCAGAAACCATGTGGAAGTCCATGATCCACACTCTCGCTGACTGTAAAGAGCAAGGGAGCTATTTTACAGTGATATAGATAAAGCAGACCCACAGTTGAGAAGGAGGGGCATAGAAGGCTTCTGTGACAACTCCTATCCCACCCCACCACTCAGCAAAGTAATAGCCTGGACAGGAAACTATCAAAGAGAACTTTTAAAAATTGTGATAAGGGGGTTGAAGTATAGCTCTCTACCATTGAGAGCTTCTCGCAGGGGTGCTGCTGAGAAAGGACTGTTTTCTTTAAGGGGCTGACCATGCTCCAGTGAGTATATGGGCAAAACAAATTGGACTTGTGGGTTTCTTTTTGTTGTCAATTTTGTTTTGTTTTGTTTTGGTTTGGTTTTGGTTTGGTTTTTATCTTCTTTTGGGGGAGGGGAGGGGGAGGTCACGGGTGGGAGGTGCATACCTGAGAGGACTAGGAGGTGAATGTGATAAGAGTGCAGGATTCGCACAGATCCTTCATCCAGTAACTGATGGAAGCAGATATAGAGATCCACAGCCAAGCAAGCACCAGGCTGAGCTCCGAGAGTCCAGTCAAAGAGAAGGAAGAGGGATTATATGAGCAAGGAGGATCAAGATCATGTTGGGGAAATCTATAGAGACAACTGAACCAAGCTCCTACGAACTCATGAACTCTAGACCAACAGCTGTGGAGCCTACATGGGACCAAACTAGGCCCCTCTGCATGTGGGAGACCGCTGTGCAGCTTGGTCTGTTTGACAGGCCCCTGGCAGTGGGTTCAGGATCTTTCCCTGGTTCATGAGCTGGCTTTTTGGAGCCCATTCCCTATGGTGGGACACCTTGTACAGCCTTGATGCAGGAGATAGGGGCTTGGTCCTGCCTCAACTGAATGTACCAGGCTTTGTTGACTCCGAATGGGAAGCCTTATTCCTTTGGAGGAATGGATGGGTCGGGGGTGGGGGTGGGGAGCAGTAGGAGGGATGGGAGGGGGAACTATGGTTGGTATGTATAATTAAAAGAAAATTTAATAAATAAAAAAGAGTGTTTGATGTAAAATTCCCAAATAATCACTAAAAATATTATGTTGGAAAAAAAAATCTTACAACCTATAGTGTCAGTTACCTTAAATCCCTTCTTTGTTACAATAGAAGAAGTTGCTTTTAAAACTAAACACATTTGTCATGCAAATGAGAATGCTCTTGCTTTTTGTAAAGCATGAGGCATATATGGCATATGACATTATGTGCTCTGTGCTTTGAGAAATGACAATTACATTTCTCCCATGCTGAGATATGCCATTAAAGCATAATGGTGGTGTCATGGTATCAATCTTTGGGGAAAATGAAGCATAGTATTGATCAAAATGAGAGTTCTTGATGATGCATTGAGTACTTTTATGTTCAGAAGGGTCAAAACAATGTAGCTTCTAAACACATCCAGTTGGATATGAAATGAGACAGAATTTTTTCTATGCTTGATTTTCTCACCCAAATATACTTCCAAGCAAAGCTGTGGTAAACATGCTTTACTTTCCTTAATCTGGTTGTCCATACCCAGTTCTTTTCTGTCTATATGTTTGAATTCAGAGATCCATTGTGTCTCCTTGGTTTTTGTTGTAGTTGCTGTTTGTTGGTTTTACTTCTTGTATATCACTTACGGGAACTCAATGCTGTGGAAAGATTATTAACAGCAACAACACTTTTCGCTCTCCTTGTCCCTTACTTTAAAATGGCCTTTAATGTGCTCTCTCGCTCTCTCTCTCTCTCTCTCTCTCTCTCTCTCTCTCTCTCTCTCTCTCTGAGAGTCACTATGTGAGGAAAACTTTACAGTCTTATTATCTGTGACCTCAGGTAAATTATTTGACTGACACTGCTTTGTGCAGTCCCATTTAACACAGAATAGCATCCTTCCCTCCTGGTACTTCTCTCCTCTGGAATGTCTATGAGAATTGTGCCTATTTTTAAATGCAGAAATGCTTTGAACGCTGTGAGAAAGGGCAGATGATTTTTCATAAGCCCTCTTTAGCCTAAAAATTCCATATTGTACCATCTGCTGAGCACAAAAAGGTCCAATGGGAAAGAAAATGAATCATACAATGAGGTATCTGCTCTCAAAGCCTAATTATTCTTCCTGATGAGACAGACGTTCCTAGGAAAGGTCATATGTTATTTTGAAAATCAGTGGACTTTCTGAAATTCAGCAAACTGAAGTCTGTCGGTGCTGTCCATCCGTCATTGGTCTGGATAAGACACCATTCAGCTCACACTCAGATGCACTCTCTTCCTTCCAATATCACAGGCTGGGAGAGCCTGAGATGTTCTTTCAGAGTCACCTTGTGAACATGACGGGTAGTCTGTCTGGGAAGGAAACCAACAGTGCACATATGCTCTGACACAGGCACACCATGCCACGGGGGTTCTGACAGTCCTCTTACCTCAGCCTTCGAGTCTGACCAAAGCAAGCACTGTCCTTGATTTAAGACTGTTAGGTTTCTCCCACCAGCAACCAACTGATGCCTCTCTAATAAATTCTTGAAGGAAAGAAGCTATGAAATCAGCAACTGCTCAAAACTCATCCCAGAATATATAAAAGAAGGATGTGTAGCTATAAGTATTCCTGCTAGACAATACATGATTTTTATTGTTCCTATTTTTAAATTCAAAATATCTATACTTCTGAGCAATACATTTTCCCAAATATAAATGCAGAAAGGAGGTTCTGTATATTCCTTTAAAAATTTAGCTCTTGTATAAAATCAATTTGGACAAGCTATGAATTTTAAAAAGCACCAGACATTATCTGAAGATAGAAATTTTTGTTCTAGAACCTCACTAAAATTAGCTGTATTTTTAATAGAAGCATTAAATGAAGTGTGACCCCTCTCTGCACATGGATTGCCAAGTGATCAGAAGGGAGTGTCTGCTAAGAGCACTGAAAAATAATGAGGCAGAGGAAGGTGCTTTCCCTTGGATAAAATTTGATGTTTGCAGGCATATTTTTCAAAGATAGTTTTAGATTTTCCTTAATATTCCATAACTCTTTTTATTTTTTATTTGTTTAATTTTATAATTTAATTTAATTTTACATATCAGCCATGGATTCCCCTGTCCTCCCTCCTTCCCCCCC
>CABHPH010078190.1:40734-60734 GCA_902168325.1 Peromyscus nudipes
CCAGGCTGAGCAAAGTGTCCCAGCATAGGCCCCAGGCTCCAAACAGCCAGCTCATGCACTAAGGACAGGTCCTGGTCCCACTGCCTGGGGCCTCCTAAATAGTTCAAGCTAATCTACTGTCTCACTTATCCAGAGGGCCTGATCCAGTTGGGGGCTCCTCAGCTGTTGGTTCATAGTTTATGTGTTTCCACTAGTTTGGCTGTTTGTCCCTGTGCTTTTTTCCAATCATGGTCTCAACATCTCTCACTCATACAATCCCTCCTCTTTCTGGCTGATTGGACTCCCAGAGCTCCACCTGGGGCCTGGCTGTGGATCTCTGCATCTGCTTCCATTAGTCATTGGATGAGAGTTCTACCACGACAGTTATGGTGTTTGGTCATCTGATCACCAGAGTAGGTCAGTTCAGGCTTTCTCTTGACCATTGCCAGTAGTCTATTGTGGAGGTATCTTTGTGGATTTCTGGGGACCTCTCTAGCTCTTTGCTTCTTCCAATTCCCATGGGGTCTTCATTTATCATGGTCTCTCTAGACTGCTACTCACAACTCCAGAGAGGCTACCTAGTAAAGAGGACCCTAAGAAAGACACAGGGATAGCCCAATGACAGAGAAATGGATGAGATCTACATGAGCAACCTGGATGTTGGGGTGGGGGGGTTAATGAAGTACGAGAGTCAAGGGAAAGAGAGCTTAGGGGAGCAGGAGATCCCAGCTGGATCAGGAACAGAGAGGGAAAACAAGGAAAGAGAGACCATGATAAATATTCCATAACTCTTACATGATATACTGATGACGTAGCTGGCACTGGAGCTCTTGTGTGAACTTTTGGAAGTTGTGGTAATGAGGAAGCTATGCAACCTTATGGCTTTGGAAATAGAAGCCACAGAGTCACTGACCAATGATCTATCTATCCAGATAGGCTACATCTGAGACTCTGGTCTCAGACCAGTGGCAATCATGTAATCCACTTATTTCGATCTTTTCTGCATTCAAAGTTGAAAAGAAATGCTCTCATTCTGCAAATTAATTAATAGAGGTATTCCTTTGTGACAGTTTGCTGCTTTTTATAGAGATGTTCTGAAATGTGCTACCTGGAAATGAATGAATATCCAACAGCAGTCAGAATAAAATACGTTCAATTTTAAACACAAATGTCAAAAAAAACTTTGCACAGAAGCTGTTAGATTTTCAAGAGCTGTATCATATTGTGTGTGTGTGTGTGTGTGTGTGTGTGTGTGTGCATGCATGCCTGTGCACATGGACATCAGAGGTCCAAATTTGTGTCTTCTCAATAGTCCGTATTATTGTGAGACAAGGTTCTCGGTGAACCTAGAGCTCACCAATTCAGCAAACTAGCTGTCCATCAAGCACCAAGGATCCTCTGTCTTTGCCTCCCCAGCTCTGGGATTTTCATTTGCATCATGTCCATTGCCTGTTCTTTGCACATGGGTACTGAGAATAGAACTCAGATCTTCTTGCTTGTGCAGCAAGAACCTTAAAAACTGAAGCAGTTCCCCAGACCATAATTTTATATGACTTATTTTACTTTACTCATTACTAAACTATTCCTTTGTGGAAAGGATTCTGGAGAAGTTCTGAGTGCTGAAGATCTGAATAAGTATAGTACATTCTACAAAATCAAAACCAACTAATTAAATTCATTAATAAAGTTATGCAGCTAAAATTATGTCAGATAAACTTAATATAAAAATTTAGTTCTTGAGTTAATAAACAAGAGGATAAAGAATCAAATGTAGTAAACATTTATCTTCTCCAGTCTTAAACCTGTTTTTTAGTTGGTTTCAGAATGTCCATCTTTTATCATCATTTATAGCAATTAAAAGTAGCAGAAATAAGAACACGAAATCACTTCCTGCCCAGGGGACAGTCAAAGCACTTCAATACATTCAGAAGTAAAACATATTTGATATGTATATAGTCACATTTTAAAATCCTCCACAAAATGAACAAAACAAAAATGTAAATGAGATTGCCATATATATGCTCACTAAATAAAAATAATATTGTGCTTTAGCATTCACTTAATTTCAGACACATTTTCCCAACTAATAAAATTATTTTTTAGTATTTATGTTTAAATTAGAAAATATATATGAATAACAATAAAATATATTAGCCAATATAAAATAGTTAATAACTTTATGTATGGAAGATTGTAGATAAAAATAAATAAAAGGCTTGTACTTTGTAACTCATATGTAAGAAATCATCCTATTGCAGTCACAGGTGAAGACCTACATGGGCAAGTTCTTGTTGATTTTATCTTGATACCCAGGAAATATGCCATTTAAAAAATCTGAACATTTATCTCTTAAGGTCAATTATTAGTAGGCCAAGGAGAGAGCTGAAATTATATGACATGTCTTAGCTGCAGAATTCCCCACAGTTAGACCATCCTGGAACTTTTGGATAGAAATAACTAAGACCATGGTTGCTGGAGCATCTTCATATAGAGATGCAATGTCATGATGATGGGGATTGACTTTAGTTTTGTTTTATTGCTTTGTATAAACTTTGCAATAATGAAGTGGATTTAGTAAGACAAAATTAGCACTCTTAGCACCGTGTAGAAACATTTATTATTTAATAGTCTTCAATTCCAGTGCTGAGCAGGCGTTCTCACTCCCCAAGTCCACTGTAAAATGTAGGGGTGTCTCAGGAACTACATGACCTCTCCTGCTTCAGCCACGGTATACCTGCCAGTTTTGTCATCGATGCTGTATTTAAATAAAATATTCTCATTCCACTTTATGAAACAGAAGTGTGTTTGTCAGCCCACTTTATTAATTATGATCCAAGCCAAGCTCAGCTCCTTTGACTGAAGATATTCCAAAGCTAACCTAGAATGGTAGTTCATGAAGTCTTGGCAGGCTCATAGTCTTTGCTATTACAGCTTTCCCTTGCCTTTGCAAAGTCCTTCCTTTTTGTGGAGACAAATCTACCACTGTGAGGCAAGATGTTTTCCATTTTGTTTCTTTGGACCTTTAGCTTCAGATAAAGTTAGAAGAATTGGGTAGATTAATGGACAAAAATTTGAAATGAATTCTGGTCCAAGTTCTATTTATGACTTACTACCAAGATTAACTAATAGTTTGAATGACATAGAAAAAGACTTATAGTTAAATAAGAATGTATTCAAACAAGATAATGAAATACATTATTCATGATGCTAAGTTAATAAATTCAAAGAGAATAGCCATGGACTACTTAGGCAAAATTTACAATCAGCAATGTTCTTTTCAATTATAAAAATTTCTCTGCTTCTACCTGAATCTGTATATATAAAATAAACTATGGACAAGGATAAATGGAGCATATTATAGCACCATCTTATGTTCTAGCTAGTTGACAAATGCAACTTTTTAACCAACTTCTTTGCATGCTCCTTCATTTGAACATTCAAGTAAAAGATTCTCCCCTCTCTGAACATTACCCTTCACAGACTTGGATGTGGTGATAATTTTATTTATGCTGAAATGTGATATTTTATTTGTATGTTAATAAATAAAGTTTGCCTGGAGATCAGAGGTCATAGTCAGGGTGGTAGCACACGCCCTTAATCTGATCACATGGCAGGCAGATCACAGGCTGTGTGTTCAAGGACACAGCCAAGCATGGTAACACACGCCTTTAATCCCAGTGCCAACCATAGAGACCTGGAGGTCTGTATCGACAGGCAGTGACAAGGAAGTGATGTGGCTGGGCTTAGAACCAATGAGAAGGCAGAACAGAAAGGCAATAAAGGTGCAGGTTAGACAGGAAGAAGCTCTCTTGGGAAGCTACAGCGAGGTGGTAAACTAAGGTTAGTTGGCGGCTATTGATGTGATCTCTACGGCTTATACCCCTGTATTTGGCTCTGTGTTCCTTATTTAATAAGGCTGTTTAGAAATTCATCTACACTTGGACTCAAGGTTTTAGCATTTTTTTCTTCTTTCTTAGAATGAGCCCTCTGCCTTTAGGCTTTAATTTTATTTCTCATTATGAAAATTGTAATTATCATATTCACATGCATCTCCATTTCCATGTGTATGTAAATAGGAATACATGTACACATTTTCTTTATAAATATATGTTCTTCCACCTAACAGAGAGGACAACATTGAGAGGAATGTTTAAGTCCCCTTAAAACATGACACCTAATGTTGCCAATTTCAAATGAGCAAAATAAATCAAAGCAAAATAAATGCTTTCTGAATTTTCATACAAATGAAGCTATCACTATTCTGAATTTATTTATGAGAGCTCATGGTAAACTGAGAAAAATAGACAGCTCTGGCTGAACAGCAAGCTTAAGGGGGGGAATGCAATACCTGAAAAGAGTCTGAGATGTAGAATGAAAGAGTAATACGGAATGGGCACCCCAACGTGTGAAATTCAAAACAAGCAGTGGGTGAGGATTTCATACCTGAATATAAAAGGGTGCTGGTCCTGTGGAAAATAGTCATCTGAAGATGTATAAAGGTGTGTTTGCTCCTCATAATGACAAGATATTACTATTCTTACTGATAAGAGACCTACATGCTGTGCTCTAAGTGAGGCAGCCTAAGAATTCTCCGAGCCAATGTAAGCATAGAAATACTACTACTAACTACCAACGAGATAACTAAAACTTCCTAAGTTAATAGACAAAATAATGCTCAAAGGCAAAAGGTGATCTAGGCAGAAGGAAGGATTCGGGAACATATGCCCTGAGACTGAGCAGTGAGATAAGATTTATCTTGGCCACCATCAGCAGCCTACTAAAGGGTGATCTTTGGTACCTACCCAAGGCTGCATCCATCAAGCACTTCAGTGGAAGGCGTGAAGATGTGAACCTTCTCCTCCAGTTCACGGTGAACTTTAAAAGTCCTATTTCATATGAAGTTCCCAGAAAGATACAGGTGGTCTCAGACTTTACAAAATCATAACACGATTCTAACCACACCATACCAATTTTGCAGTCACTAACTGATGGTGAAGGCACAGTGCACACATCATCTCATCTCCAGTTTTGACCCTGTACCTTATTGTCCTGTAAACTGAGTCTCAGGGGCATCATAAAAGATCCCAGGCCATCCCTGTGGTTTCTGGTTATTATGAGTGAATTACCCCTTGGTTGTTACCACCCTCAGTCCTCCACATATGTGAAAGATTCTCTGTCAGTGCCACATGAGCTTGGCCCATGTGGCTCCCAGATCACATCTCCCACATGTTAGTGCTTTTAGGTTATATTTGGGATCCCTGCCTAGCCCAACAATGTGCGTCTTTTACTGAAATAAATAAATAAATAGACAAATAAATAATAAATAAACAGTATAGCCAAGTTTTATTTATTTTTTATTTGCTTTGCATTTTAAATTTGATCCCTAATGGAAAGCTGTGGCATCCAGCATAGACTGATAACTCCCTGAATCATCATGAACACTTATCCTCAGAGAAGCATGTGGTAATCTGTAGCACCAAATAATGATGAAGCTGGGGTTGGGAGGATGGTTCCGGAGGAAAAGTGCTTGCTACCTGAGTATGAGGACCTGAGTTCAGACTGACAGTACTCACATATGAGTGAGGTGCATGCAGCAGCAGGCATTGGTAATCCCAGTGCTGAGATGGGAGGGTATGGACACAAGCAGATTCCAAGGGCTCACTAGCCAGCAATTTAACCAAAACAAGCAAGCCCCCATTCCTACCTCAGAAGCTATCTCCAATTGGTAACTTGTGAAAAGTGAGTTTTCTCCAACAGTCTCACTGAGCATACAATCCACTTGGAAGGGTAGGCCCCACACCTGTCAGTAGATGGCCAACACAAAATGAACTCAATGGCATTTTTGGAGGTACTTTGTCTCCTAATGCTTTCTAGGGGCTTTTTGGTTTTAATCTTTATTTTTAATCTTACAGGTCCTTTGTGTATATATTTTGGTTTCCTCATTTGTGTGTCTTTGAGATTCCTCTGTGTTTAAACGTGTATGTCTCTGCATCAATATATGTTTCCTGGGTTTTTTCTTTGACTCCTTTACCTCTGTTTGTTTGTTTTGTCCTGTTCTGTTTTTGTTTTGTTTATCTTATTTATTTTTAATTAGAATATATTTTAATGACTTATTTATTTTCTAGTATATTTTGTTTTTATTATTTATCTTAGAATATAGTCTAATGATATTGTTATATATCCAAACAAATGAGAAGTAACTTCATCAAAATAAAATAGAAAATTATAGCAGCCCATACAGATGCTATTAAAGGAAGAAAGTCTGACAAGTAATGAATTTAAAATATTATTAAGATACTGGAATAGAACAGAAAAAGTAGGAAATAGAAACAAAACCAGAAGATGTGAAAATGAAAAACAGTCAATAGAAATAACATAAATAGAAAATCAATTCTTTTAATGTCTAACAAAAAGTGCTAACTATCTGACAGGATGGAGGAGCATAACAAGTCACTGACAACCAACATCGAGTCCCCGTGATGGGATGCAACAAGAAATGACACAATTAGAATATTAAAGAGAAAAGAACACATCTTTATGCCAAGGATCTTGAAAATGTAGACTCAATAAAAAAATTCATAGCATGTTTATTCATATATATATATATATATATATAAACTATGCTTAAAGAAGAGGATTTGGGAGGAAGCCAGGCATGGGGGCAGACATGAGAGGGGTTGGAGGGAAGAAAGGAAGGGGGAAATGACTTGTTATATTTTAAGTAAATGAAAATGTTTTAATAAAAACCACTTAATAGTAGGGCTGAGGATGTAACTCACTAAAAAGGTATTTTATTCCTTAGATGACTGTTTGTTTTCTAACGTGAGAGAGAAAGGATAGGGATCCAAATGGGAGGGGAGGTGGGGAGGATCTGGGAGGAACTGGGATGGGGAAGCTGTAACCAGAACATATTGCATGAAAAAACTCCACTTTCAAATAAATAAGCAAGGTGGAGACTGATAAAGACTCCTGATGGTGTCCTCTTACCTGACATGTGTACTCATGGAAACGTACATACGCACACGCACACATCGTATCACAAATGTGCATATGCGTATAAACACACTAATAACCATGGGGATGATAATGACACTCCCCTTGTTTTCAGAGTTTTTAGTTATTATTTGCCAATCATTGGGCTATTCTCTTCCTTAATAACTTCAGACCAATCTTCTGGAAGGAATACTGGAGATCCAATATTCCCTATCAGATCCCCAGTTGTCAACAAGTCCTTTACCGTGGATTCTTAGTTTTCCTTCAGCTCACACAGTAACGATTTGGGAAATGCTGCTCAGTTTGCTGAGTGAAAGGAACTGTCTCCACTTTGGGTGGAGCGGTTGGAGCGCTCAACCGAGCGCTCAAGTGGGAGGGCTTGGTTGGTCCTTTCTGCTCCACTGGGTTAGGAACATGAGGCTGTGAGACCCATTCTCAACTCATGGGCAAATGGCTAGAGGAATAATTCCATTCCTTCCAGACCTCGTGGATATGTGGACACTCTTTTAGGTGAAGGTGAAGATTATTTTGCCATTCCCCTTGGGTTTAAGGAGAGTTCCTTGTCCTCCTGATTCTAAAGCATCAGCACTTGTGATGCAGGGCCCAGCTACAGAGCTGCCCATGCTTGTGTTTAAACAGCTTGTGTGAATGCTGGCCATGTTCTTCTCCAAGACATGTTTGACTGCCTGAGCTTTAGAAAAGAATTGTATGAATCACACACCGACTGAGTACTTCAACATTTTTTTTGTACTCCAAATTCAGAAGCTAACCAACCATAATTGAAAATTGCAGGCATCTTAAATGGATAATTATCTTTCCAGAGTTCATTTCCTCTGGGGATGCTATTTTTAACTGAACAATTTACTGAAATGTATTTCTTCTTAAAAAAAAAAAAGATAATATCTTAATCCATCATGGTCTTTAATTTCAGTCTGATTTTGAACAACAGTAAGAACAAATATTTAACATATGTTAGTTTATGTTATAGTCCACAAGTTCTCCTTGCTTAACACCCTAAAGAGAATTTTTTTAATCTCCCAAGTGGACAAAATATAAGAGAATATACCAATTGTAATATAAAACTGTATGTTATTAAAGTCTTTAAGAAAAAATACAAGTCATGAAGAAACAAAGGATGCTAATCATAGTGATAGGAAACAAATAAGGTGAGTTCAGCCTGTCCCAGGACTACTGTGAGTCAGCATCCTGGTCATAGCAAGGAAGGAAGGAGGCCCAGAAAGAAGTGATGGCAGGTGATGCCCATGCACAGAATATTAAAGTGTTTGAGGAACAGGGTTGGAAGAAGAGCAGCTGCCCGATGAGGTGAATGATGATTGGAAAAACACTAAGCTTGATACCAAAGAAACAACAGAATCTTAGAAAGGAAAGTCCATACTTTGCTCCAGAAGGCCCAGCCTCAATTGGGGAATTTTCTTCTCCCATTGTGGAGTTAGTGCACTGCAGAATCTTAGAGCGTCTGTGGAAAACAAAGACAGAACCTCAAAAAAATGTACACAGTACTTTCAGTAAGTGATATTCAAATGGAGAGGGGAGGGAGAGAGAAGCTGGATTGTCAGAGGAAGTTGTGGAGACCAGAGGTGGTGGAATTAGAGATGGGCAATCACAATCAATACTTAATGCATCACAGAGCAGGTCTGTAGTGCAGTTATAAACAGGAATCTTGATGTGCACATACCATACAGGTGCCAGGGAAATCCTCTCAGTGTTTGGTCAGAGCAATGACAGGAAGCCATTAGAAAAGGACACTTGATGAATTTGAAACAATGTGGTTCTAGAAGCAAAGCCCCCTCACAGTTCACTCCGTTAACCTAAAGCATGTGCCACATGGCTCTCCTCAGAGACCTGGCTTGCACAACATTCATAGGTAAAGGTTAAAAACTTTGATTTCTATGAGGTAGAAATCTGTTTGAACCTCCCACTGGAATAGATAACTTAGAGGGACTCTGCACTTCATCCACTCAAGGAG
The DNA here is from genome assembly GCA_902168325.1 of Peromyscus nudipes. Taxonomy (NCBI): domain Eukaryota; kingdom Metazoa; phylum Chordata; class Mammalia; order Rodentia; family Cricetidae; genus Peromyscus; species Peromyscus nudipes. The sequence goes on from CABHPH010078190.1 coordinate 49,694, forward strand.
CTGCACAGAACTAGGCCTTGAATGTGCACCCTCATGAGGGGCTGCATAGAGACAGTTTCTGTACCTGTAGTTAGCTGAGTGGCCACATAGAGACAGACTCTGCCTTTGAATCCAGGTGAGATGTAGTGTGGATAGAGGCTCTGTACCTTATCCACTTCTCTTTCATGCTTCCTTTATTTAATCTCTAATTTCAATTTAGTTGACTAACCCTGACTTGTCCTTTTCTTGTTCTTCCTCTCTGGTTTTTGTTTTTTTGCTTGTATGTTTTGTTTTTTTGTTCTTATGTCTCTTTTGAGATGGGCTTAGCCTGGAACTGATGATTTCTCTACCTTAGTTTCCCAAGTGTTAGTATATGTTCTTTTTTTTTTGGTGTCAGACAGCATTTCTTTACATCTTTCACTTTCATTCTATCCTTTTCTGAAACTCTTAAACTCTTTAATCATCTTACTGCACCTTTATTCTTCCTTCCTCTTTATTTTTCTATCCTCTTTTTTTGGTTTTTTGGTTTTTTGGTTTTTCGAGACAGGGTGTCTCTGTGTAGTTTTGGTGCCAATCCTGGATCTCGCTCTGTAGACTAGGCTGGCCTTGAACTCACAGAGATCTGCCTGGCTCTGCCTCTCGAGTGCTGGGGTTAAAGGCGTGCGCCACCAACGCCCAGCCTGTCTTCTGTTTTTTTGGGTTTTTTTGTTTTAATTTAATTTAATTTAATTTAATTTAATTTAATTTAATTTTATTCTAATAATAATCACTGGTCTTTTCTTATTTTCTTCACACTGGTCCCCTTAGTGACTACACATTAGTACATGTTGTATTAATTCTCCTTTATTCTCCCAAATCATGAAAGTAGAAGGGATGATGCTTTAATCAACTATTTCTGTATTTTTATAGTGGACTTACCCACCAGTCATGGCTGCCTTTGCAATTACTTTTCTACTTCAGAAGTTGGACTCAAGACTGGACCCCTGAACATAGTCTCCGGACTTGACCAATAAGCTACATTCCCAGCCCAAGTGAGGAGAAATGACAGCTCACTCATACTAATCCAACACTAGCATGCAGATCTTAAACTGAAAGAATATGCTAAAAAATATCTCTAATCAAAAACATCATCTCAGATACGGGACTTGTGAACTTCATCTTGCAAGTCACAAAATGAAGGGACTCTAGCCTGCCTGACAATGGCAAACCTGGCTCCAGCAGGCCTTGCCCTTCTTCTCCCTCTTTCCCTCTGCCTTGCTAAAAGAACCCCATTAGATTACATTCCTAAAGCTAGTCCCCAAGGTCTATTCCCTTACTTGGCCACTCCCTCCTCCTGGGACTGACTACCAGTGTCCATCTATCAAAGTACTAGTCGAGCAAATAAAAGTCTCCTTTTGGCCACCTTAATTAACATGTCCAATTAAAATTAAACACCTCATCCTAACACAAGGTTTCCCTCTTTACCTTTATAAACTGCCATTTGCCTATGGGCTTTGTCTGTCTCCTCTCTATCCAGAGGCAGTCCTTTGTTCTCTCAGGACAAATATCCCTTTCCCTTTTCTCTTGCCCATTTTTCTCCCCTCTCAGTTTTCCCCTTCCTCTTCTCCCTTTCCTTCCATCTCCTGTCTTTGTCTGTTATTCCTGCCCTCTACCCTTCTGGGGCAAATAAGTCTCCTTTGTGCTGAGAACTTGATCTTGGAGTATCTTGAGCTGACTTTGAGATCCTTACACAGAAGAGCCCACTGTAATCTAAAACTCTTTGAGCTGTGGACCTGTGGTGGCTTGAATAGGAATGGCCCCCATAGACTCATGTATTTGAATGCTCAGCCCATAGGGAGTAGCACTACTCAAAGGTGTGTCCTTGTTGGAGGAAGTGTGTCACTGTGGGAGAGGGCTTTGAGATCCTATATGGTCAAGCTAGGCCTAGTGACACAATCACCTTCTGGTGCTTGTGGATCAAGACATAAGACTCTCAGCTCCTTCTCCAGCACCGTGTATACCTACATACCACCATGCTTCTTGCCATAAAAATAATGGACTAAACCTCTAAAACTTTAAGCTGGCCCCAATTAAATGTTTTCCTTTGTAAGAGTTGCCATGGTCATTGTGTCTCATCATTGCAACAAAACCTTAACAAAGACAGGACCTAATCTCTATTTCCTGCAGTTCCCAAAGAAAAGTCCATGAAGTTTTATCACCAGGGTCGTAGTAGACTTGTCATAATGTCAGGCACTCCATCTATTCACCCACCTACCATTAATGAAAACAGCAATCTCCTCTTCCACATTCAGGGCAGATATACTGAAGGTGTAGCCTAACATACAGGAAGAACTAGAAAGACAAGCAGATGTTTGCAGAATGGATGGGTGATGTGGATCATTCCATTCAGAGGCAACCATAGAAATGTGTTTACTCAGTGTCTCATTCTCAGAAGACAAGCTTTTTCATATTGACCCACAGTGCTAATAAAGATATACTCAATTCAGTTCTATAGCACCATCTGCCTATGAAGTCTCTCTTTTTTATGCCTTTTCTACAAAAATTATCCAACCAGGATCTTCTAGCCAAGAAAGTGTCTAACTAGGAAGAAGATGTCCAGGATATGTTCTATCTTTGTGCTTTTCAGCTGGCTGGGCAAAATGTGCAGAAGTATAGAGTGTCTCAGAAGCGGCTTAAAGATATGCTGGCAAATTGGAATTGATTTAGAAGACAGAAGAAGGGTAAGAAAAATCACATATTAAAGAACAGTTTTTAAAGGTTGTGATACTTTTCCTGAAAGCAACAAAGTGATTGGTGAGGAGGTTACTGGATAGTTGGTTCAGGATTTTGCTAGGGAAGGACTACAATGGATCCTTTGGTAATGCCAGGGAAAGCTCATCAGATGGGATGGAAAGTTTATGGAGACAAATTTCAACTCAACGTAAGAACTACATTCTCTATGGGCTGCCTTTCTAGAGGGCCCTGGTTTGATTCCCAGTAGCCACATGATGGTCCATAACCATCTATCAAACCAGTTCAAGGGAGTCTAGCACCCTCTTCTGGCCTCTGTAGACATCACGAATGCAGGAAGTTCATAGACACACCCACCCATACACATAAACTAAAATTAAAAAAGAAATTTTAATTTAAAGAACCAGAAATACACAATGTAGTAATTACTGAAGTATACTGGTTAAAAAGGAAATAAATCTTTCTGTGATCAAGACAATGGCTTTTAACAAGACCCAAAGATTATAACTATCACTCAGTGTAAAAACCAGTATAAAACTTGAATTTGTTGGAGTGAAATACATTTACTATTGACTTCAGAGAATCATTATTCATGCTCATTAAAGTAAGACATATAATTTGCCTATTTTCAAAAGTGGTCCAAGATTCTACTGTAAAAAAAAATTATGATCTAGAGAGGTCAAGAGAGTTGATCAAGAGGTTTTGTTTGTTTGTTTTTAAGATTTACTTATTTATCAGTCATTGGATGAGAGTTCTACCATGACAGTTAGGGTGTTTGGCCATCCTATCACCAGAGTAGGTCAGTTCGGGCTTTCTCTCAACTATTGCCAGTAGTCTATTGTGGAGGTATCTTTGTGGATTTCTGGGGACCTCTCTAGCACTTTGCTTCTTCCTAGTCTCATGTGGTCTTCATTTATCATGGTCTTTTATTCCTTGTTCTCCCTCTCTGTTCTTGATCCAGCTGGGATCTCCCGCTCCCCTAAGCTCTCTTTCTCTCAACCCTTGCGCTTCATTACCCTCCCTCACGTCCAGTTTGCTCATGTAGATCTCATCCATTTCTCTGTAGTTGGGTGATCCCTGTGTCTTTCTTAGGGTCCTCTTTTCTAGGTAGCCTCCCTGGAGTTGTGAGTAGCAGTCTAGACATCCTTTGTTTTACATCTATTATCCACCTATGAGTGAATACATACCATGTTTGTCTTTCTGAGTCTGGGTTACCTCACTCAAGATGATTTTTTTCTGGATCCATCCATTTGCCTGCAAACCTCATAATGTCATTGTTTTTCTCTGCTGAATAGTACTCCATTGTGTATATGTACCACATTTTATTTATCCATTCTTCAGTTGAAGGGCATCTAGGTTGTTTCCAGGTTCTGGTTATTACAAACAGTGCTGTTATGAACATAGCTGAGCATGTGCCCTTGTGGTATGATTGAGCATTCCTTGGGAATATGCTCAAGAGTGGTATAGCTGGGTCTTGGGGGAGATTGATTAGTGCATGAGCTGGCTGTTTGGAACCTGGGGCCTATGCAGGGACACTTTGCTCAGTCTGGGTGAAGAGAGGAGGGGACTAGACCTGCCTCAACTGAATCTACCAGGCTGAGCTGAATCCCCAGGGGAGTCCTTGCCCTGGAGGAGATGGGAATGGGGGGTGGGCTGGGGTGAGGGGGAGGGGGGAGGAGGGAGGACAGGGGAATCCGTGGCTGATATTAAAATTAAATTAAATTATAAAATAAAAAAGATTTACTTATTTATTAATTTTGTTTGGCATGTGTGAGTGTTTTGTCTCTATTTATGTGCACATATGCATGCCTGGTGCCTAAGGATGTCATAGGAGAGTATCACATCCCCAAAAACTAGAGTTACAGATAATGGTGAGCACGACCATGTAGGTTCAGGGGACTGAACTCAGGTCATCTACAAGAACAAATAGTGCCCTTAACCACTGAAACATCTATCCAGCCCCTAGAGATTTTTGTTAAATAACTGTAGTTTATTTTTTTCAACAACGCCCGCAGGTGCAAAGAAACAGTTTAGTATTTTACATGATCCAAGTTTTTTCTTGCTGAAAAAAACTTGATAAATGAGTCAGCATGGTGAAAAAGATACAGTGATCACTACTTAATTCCTTCCAGACATTTCTTTGTCAATTTACATAAAGGGGAAGTGGGGGACACAAGTAGGAGGGATGAGAACCTCCTCTGCATGTTAGCATCCTCACACTTAGCTATGAAAACCCACAGGAAACATTACCTCCCTCAGTACTGAGCAGCCTCTGTCATCTACCATATCAACCCTGGGTGCTTCCTGACAGTGGGTCACTAACAGTAGGTCCAATTTCAGTCACTCATGAGAATCATTTACTTAGACCATTCTATCAGTTTCTTCATTTGTAAAAATGGGATGAATGATGGTGATTTGTTCACTGCATAACTGAAAGAATTATAGCTATACACACACGCACACACACATACACAATATATATATTTATATATTATCACAAGACTGTTTCTCTTCTTTACCTTCCCGTGCACATGTATACTTTTCTCAAGGTTTTGCAGACTTACTGGTTTAATTAATACTAAGGATAAGAACAAAAATTATTTTGTTCTAATTTGTTTCTTTTCCAATTAAGAGTAAATATGTTTCCTTGTTATGATTTTCCCAAAGTAGTTAAGAATTTATATTTATTGTGCTTTAATTGCAGAAACAATGATGATAATTTTGCACCTTTTTTTGAGTTTATTTTATTTTATTTTACAATATAATTCAACTTTACATATCAGCCATAGATTCCCCTCATTTCCAAGGAAATCTGTCTTTCACTGCTGAACATTAGATGTGCTTATTTAAACTGCTTATACAAGTAAAGAAAAAGATATTTTTATAGTTTTGAGGAATGCATCAAACTATTTTTCTGAAATTATACTAATAGGTTAATGCACTTATATTATGCAGAAAACATAGGTAGGTTTTCAATATGGAAAATGCAAATGGAATAAATGTTCCTTTAGAGCTTGAAATAGAAAAAAAGATGGGTAGACTATCACTTATTTTTTTAATGCATTAAGTTCAAAATAACAGAAAACCCTCAAATTCCACAAGTGAAGGAAGAAATTAGAGCCACAACTTCCATGTGTGGGTGAGGCCATGGTGACCTTTTGATAATTCGGAGGCTCACTGTAGGCTAAATATCCAGGGGCTGCACTTTCTGCTGCTGTGAACTCAAACATTAACCTAGAGCCCTGGAAAGTGGATGAGCATAGTCAGGAAGCTTCCAGTCTGTAAGAGGGAGATGGGAACCTCTCTCATCAGCTTTTCCTCTGGGTACCAGGGAGAGATTCAAAGTGTGGGCCTGATACATAAGGCTGGAAAATACATAAAATCACAGAACACACTGAACCCTCCAGGGACCAAGACAAAAGATGGAAATTCCTCTGTTTACTATTATTTGGGAAACAATTTGTTCCCATAAATTTGGAAAAAGGGTGTGGACTTAATAAACTCCAGGCTGCAAACTAGAGAGAAGAGCCAAACACCACGAGAAAGAAGTTGCAGATACAACCAACACAATCAATCATTGAAGTAAAATCTGCTATGAAAAGACAAAAAGATAAATTGTTGCAAAACAGTGAACAACACAGAATTAAAAACATAACAGAAAAAGCCACCCCAAAAATTATTATAGTCTTAAAAAAATTAATTCACACATGCAAGTGAAAAAAAAACACTAACTGAATGAAAAAGCAAATGGTAATTCTGGCTTGTGGTGACAGCAACATCGATATGATTCTGGATTAAAAAAAAGACTTTCATATTTTAAAATACTTTTAGACTCAATGAAAAGTAGCAAAAACAGTGCAGAGAATTCCTATAAAGCTCATCTTTTCATCTAATGTTGCTATATTGCATAGATATAATTACAGAAAAAAAATAAACTAATCTTTTGTATAATGAGATTGACTGACAGTCTCTGTTCCAGAACCTAATGTCACTGTGTTCCGAGTCTCCATGGCTCCTCCAGACAGACAGCTCTGTAGTCCATCTTCATCTTCATCCTTCACAGTCTTGATACTGCTGCAGAGTACTAGCCAACGATCCTAAAAATATCACTCAACTTTGGTTTGTTTGGTGTTTCCTCATAATTATGTTGACAAATCCTTTCTGATAGCTATCACAGAAATTATATACATTTTATATCATGGACATACAATGTATATTAGTAATAATAATATGAATCTCAGTCAGTTGATTCGGTTGCTGTTTGTTTATCCTATTATTCATTAAAAAGTAACTATTTTTCTTCCTTATTAGTAAATATCTTAGGGGAAAAACCTTTTATATTGATCATTTTATTGTTTCTTTTCAGATTGTTACACATTAATTTTGGTATTGGTTGGTGTTTCTTCCATAATTATTACCTTTCTGTTCTGTTATTTTTTTATTCCTCTCTTATGACTTCTATATTAATTGGAATTATGGTTCAAGGAAGAGCTGCACCTCTTCCTTGATATTTATTTCTTCCAGTATTTAACAGTGTGAACTCATGGATGTATATGTTATAATTTTGAGCATAACCCAATATCATAATATGATATAGTGTGATTTAAAAGAGAAATAATATTATAATAACATTATGTAACAACATTCCTAGAAGTGCCTATCCTAAGAAATTTTAAATCCAGTTAAGATGAAAATGAAGATTAGTCATCATATTCAAATCAAACATTTAAACGGATAGGGCAAAAACAACTAATGACTACAGCCTGTATGGGGCAAGAACTTCAGTAGAAACCCAGGTGTGTAATGGGCCATGAGTGCACAAGATGCCACCAAAGGCCAAGAACTGGTCAGGAGAAAGACAAACTAGTCTAAGAATAGGCTCAGTATGTAACTACGTGATTTCTAAGGGAGACGATAAAATAATTGACTGTAAATATAATTCTGCTGGTGTCATAATAATACAGAAAATTACTTCCTAGGTGACTCTAAGTCTCAGCAATATGTCTCCATGCTTTTAGGAGCATATACATCCAAACCTAAAATCACTGAAAAAAAATTATACTATTTTCAAAATGGTTTCTTGGCAAGAGTGTTGACACTGTTATTTGAAGGTCATTACATGTGAATAGAAGGACAAAAGAAATAAGTTTTAAAACAGATTTTTTTCAGCATAAGCAACAGCAAATAGAGTGGAAATTTTGTTTAAACCCATGAATTGCCATGAATCTCATTTAAAACAGCCGTAAAAACATGTACTTCATTTTATGTAGCAAATATGTAATTTTGAGCTCATTCATTTAAAAGTTGTTCAAACAATGAATAAACTGGTAGTAATGTATAGATTTAGCCCAAAGACCGGGATTTCCAAGTAAATGAAATAGAGATCTTTAGATGAAAATGATTTGAATCCAGAACTTAGAGGAGGAAATGAGAACAATCCTGGAGAGTTTTGTCATAATAGTTACTGAGGAAGCCCTGGAAGACAGCTCATGGTCATACACAGTGAATAATTAATTTACTTCCCCTTACCCATCAGGATGGGATAACATGGGCATAAAAATGAACATGTGCTCAAAATAAAGTGTGAAACAAAGACTTTTTTTGTAAACGTTGAAGGATGATAGCAAATAAATAGATCTTTTAGAGAAATTGTAAATGCAAGGAAAGAAGCAAACATTTGAATGTCATTTCCATCATATTCAAGGTGTATAATTGTAGTACTTGCTGCTCAGAAGGCAGAGGGAATGTAATCACTTGGGCCTAACAGTTCAAGACCAGCCTGGGCAGCAGAGTGAGACCCCCATCTCAAAACACATAAGCATTAAAATGCTTTTTTTGCTTGAACTATTCCTGAGAACAATCAAATAGTTGATGACTCATATTCTGTTTATGGAAATGTTCTACTGGAAAAAAAGAACAATAGAACTAGAATATTTTTTCTTAAATCCTGTTGAGTTAGTGTGTCTAGAATGGTCATGCATGGTTGCTAAAAGCATAGAAGCTATGTATTTCTAATGAAAATATGTAACAACTCTATGAAGTGTATTTTCCCTCCCCAAAATCAAATACTAATTTCATGCTATCTGTATATAATTTAAATTTATAGAAAATCCAAGGAAGATGGGCACCGGATGAACATCAAGGCAAATATTTAAGAAACTCGATAGGGAAAATTGACCAAGTTTCATCAAGGAATAAAAATAGACGTGTTTGATGGGTCAGGGGAGAAAGATAGGTTGAAGATGTCTGCACTGAGATTCCTAAAACGTACTAATTACTTGCATTTATGGACTTTTTTATTATCCTATTTGAAAACTAAACCAAAAGAGCAATTTAAAGTAACATGAAAAATGTCAAAATGGTCTCGAATATTTGGTACTTACCATAGATTAATTTTATATACCATGTTTATAAGTAGATCCTCCTTTATACACACATACACACTAAAATAGATATCTACAAATCTGTAAATAACTAAATCGCTATAATATTTTAGGTAGTAAAATAGCATTTGTCTTTACATTAAAAGTAAATGTACTAAGCAGTATTTTTGGTTTTTGTTGAGTATGTTGTTGAGAGATCTCAGTGTGAAGAATAATGTGATGGAATGATTCAGAATATCCTATAGAGATATCTGTATACAAAACCTGCTAAAAGATATACTATATAGAATGAGACTCCCCCACATTAACCTAATACAAACTTTACAGTAGAATTATTCAAGAAAGGAGGGAAAAGCTATATATAAGTAGTATTCAAAAACATGCTACTACTAAGAAAAATGTGAGTAAAATGAAACACACATATATAAACAAATTTACCTAGACATAATATAGGAAAATATAATAGAAAAACAATAAAATCCAATCAAAAAGAACAAATAGACTATTTCCAAAGAATGAACTTGATGTATTAGATGCTGGAAATACTAGAACAGAATAGAATGATGCCTTTAAAATGCTAAGTGCCCACATAGAATCATTTTTCTCCCAGAGGTAAATTGTCATTATAAAGCAAATCAAGAATTATTTGTAAACAAATACAATATACCATCGGAGATGTTAGTGAATTACAAAAAAATCCCTCTAAAAGAATGAAAAGCTCAAGACGTAATGAACTGTAAAATGACAGATACTTGGTAAGATGTTAATGCACTTACCCATTAGGTGCGTTTAGAGATCAGTCTTTGAGTTGAGGTTCATAGGCAAGGCAAAATAAGAATAATAGCATAATTGTCATTGTGGAAGTAGCTGCTATTCAACTTTCCTACAATCATTATCCTTCTCCCTTGGATCTGATCAGCATTGTTTGTTGTTTGAGCAATGGTATGGTTGATATTCTCATTCTAGCCATAATCTCAAAAGGCTGTTCATTCATTAATAGACATAATAATTGCTGCTACCATGTGAACCAACATAATCTATCTGAAAGATGGAAAGTCACTCCTCAATTGGCCCCAATGAACCAAATACTAGAACATTACTAAGGCTGACTGGGGCCATCTAATCCCCAGCTGGACTGCTCAGCTAATTTGATGAATTCAGATACATAAGGGAGAAAGTTATCTGCCTAGTATGGTCCTGATAAATAGAAATACACTACTAATCCACAGTCTCTTAAATAATAATAATCAAGGGTTATTATTTTATGTCACTTATTTGAGTGCAGTTAGGAATGTAGGAAAGGCTGCTTTGGTGAACAGTAGCAGAAGTAATTGGAGACCATGGAAATGAGCAAAAACTCTCTAGTTTCCAACTGTATTTTATGAGGAAAGTTGCTACAGACTTAAAATATTATTTGTTAATTTAGTAACTATCAACAAAATAAAATATAGTTGAAACATCCACTTCAGAGGTAACAATTGGATACTAAACAATGTTCAAATCGATTCACCAGAAGTAATAGCAGTCATAGATTTGATATCCAGAACTGAGAAAAAAAAAAGAAAAGAAAAAGAAAAGGCATAGAGAAACCACAAAAGACTCAACAGAACTAAAACTAAATGTAGTAAGAACACAGAAAGAGTTTAAATTTCTTTCAAAATATACTTATAGCTTAAAAATAAGTGCTTCTGTGTTCTGCTTCTAAATTGCATTTCCATTTTAGTAAAGAGAGACTGACAAAAAGTGATATGCCTGCTTGCATTTATAATATGAAGAATTAGATAGGGTAAAGTTTTCTTTCAAAACAGTAAAATTAAATGCTGGATTATATAGCAGATAGTTATTTTAATATTTAATAATTTATTGACTTTAAGGAGATTTAATGATATTCTGAAGCTACTCTAGGGCATCTCCAAAGTGAGGAGGCAAAGGCATAAAAAAAATGTTCC
>CABHPH010078212.1:0-20988 GCA_902168325.1 Peromyscus nudipes
ACACACACACACACACACACACACACACACACACACACACACACAGAGAGAGAGAGAGAGAGAGAGAGAGAGAGAGAGAGAGAGAGAGAGAGAGAGAGAGAGAGAGAGAGAGATATCCTTATTTTACTGGTTTAGCAGTGAAGAAGGAAGAATGAAAAATGTGTATATGAAGAATGAGTCAAACTGTACAAATAAAATGCATTTCTTTTTATACTCATTAATTCCCTGTGTAACATTAACCTTTCTTTATGATAAACAGTTCAACTCTATAGAGCACTTGCTTTCTCTGGGAAACTCATGGTTTCTGCTGAGGTTAAGGGGCAATTTCTCTGAAATATTCTCATTCCATTGATCTCAAACTCACTAGATACACTCACAGACATATACTGCAATTCCCAAGTCATGTTCAACAACTCATTACCTGCAGTGACAAAAAAAAGGTTTAAGATTGTGAAGAGGAAAAATAAAGGAAAACAACAAACTTATCTTTAAATTATTTGCCAAATACATTCATTTACTTGTTCACATAGAAGACTGGATTAAGATAATTACTGCCAGAAAAATATATTCTTTTTATCACTTGTATTCACAAATTCAAGAAGTATTTCTGGGGGTTCTGTGTGTCCCCAAGAGTGAACAAAACCAAGTCTGGGCTCTCATACAGCTTTTGTCCTATGGTATGAATGGGAAGACAGGTGATTAATAAAATGATAATTTTATGACAAGTATGTGGTGCATATGATAATGAGAAGGAGAAAGATTTCATGCAAATATAAATAGCTGCCATTTGAGAAAGACAATCAGAGAAAGCCACTAAGGGTCTTATATTTATTTATTTTGTCTGTTTTTCTAATGTTACCCTCTGATACCAAATTTATTACTGTCACACCTTCTAGAAGGGACCCTTGAAGTCACTGCTGCACTGTCTGTTCTGACCTATGTGCAAACCCTTCAGGTGGACTCGTGTTCTACAATTCTTCAGCATTGCAGCTGTCAAACCTAGAATTCACACTATATTATAATTCTTTTAAAAACTTGTGGTCATTTTTCAAGAATTTCATACAATGTATCTTCAATATATTCACCTGTCCTTCATGAACCCTCCCATAACCACCCACTACACAGCCCCATCCTTTCCTATCCAACTTTGAGTTTTCTCCCACCATATACCTTGCATTGAATCCATTTTTTTTTGTTTCCCCAAAAACATTTTTGGGAATGGAGGTTAATCTAGCATGTGGTCACCTCCTGGGGATCACATCTTTAAATAACACTGACTTTCTTTAAGCAGTTACCAAATGCCAATATCTCCTCACATAATGATGGGTGTCCTATTCACCAGATTATGATTCCTATGTGTAAAGTAAATACATAATCTAAAATATACATGTTTTAACTCATAAGGCTAGAAGCACTTTCACAGGCTACCAATAGTTACTCTAGGTATTGTGCAGCTATTTATTCTGAACTGAAACACTCCTTCCTAGAGAGAGGAGGGATGCTTAAAAGATTCAGGAAGAAATGATACTTACAAGGCTCACAAAGTTACAAGATTTACAAGGCTCCCTCCTAAGATTATAAAAGCACAGGGAAGAAGGAACTTTGTATACAACTGAGATACTTACAGGTTGTACAGCAAACTCGAGGGGTGCAAGTTTTTTTTTTCCAGACTGAAATCCATACCAATGTTGGCTTCCCATTGATGTAGCTGCTTTTTAGTCATCCAGGTTCCTGCAATAAACTCACTTGTTCACTAAGCTAGACTTGAGGGCAAATCATTTCTTTGGTCTGTTATTTGTGCCCTATCTGGGAAGAATGGACACATGTTCACGTCCTCCTCAGGAAAAGTCATACTGCATTAGATAACCTCCCACAATAAACAAAGTATCAGGCATGTTGGATGTGATAATTGAAGAAGTTATAACTCAAATTGTGAGTCTACTGGATACTGCAGAAACCACTCATCTTTAAAGAATGTCACTTGCCTCTAGAGATATAACACACAGTGATATCCAAGGGTGATGGGGTGGGGATGTGGGAATCTGTTCTGAGTCCCAGGGAGGCTTAGAAAAGAACATATCGAACACATCATCATAGCCACATGGAGACAAATAAAGCCTCAACTGCACCTGGATGAATTTCCTGAAGATACTTTCCTACCTGTCTATAGGAGTAAAGGGATTTCACTTTCAGGTCAGGACACAACCTGCAAAGTCATTAACATAGTATCAGGTTTTACCTGAAAATAATCACAGAAAATAAAAACAATCTAAAGAAACAATGACAGCAAAAATTATAAGTCCAAACATATCTAAAATCAGCTAAGATAGGAAAATGCAAATCAAGTAAATGCATCAGAATCTTTAATAAGTTAATGCTCACTGTCACTCAAAGGAAAAGATAATATACACCACTCTCAGACATTTGTGAGTTGGTAACTCTCAAAAGAGAGAAGTTCCTTTGCAAATATTTGTGTAAATAGCTGGCTTATAGACATCAAATAGTTTTAATATTGAGGTTATTTCTTGTCGGGGTTGTGAATTAATATTTCATACCAATTCTCAATTCTTGTCATGTATTCTGTCCATTGATCAGCATTAGCCTGACTTTGTCCTTCATGAATAGAACATGGGGTAAGGCAGCCTTCAAACTTAGAATTTAGCAGAAACATGGAAAGCTGAGCTGCTCAATGAAGTGAGAAATTGGTTCCAGGTGGGTGGAGAGATGGCACAGTTCTAAAGTTTGAAGGAGATACTATAATATTTGTTGAAGTTGAGGCTTGCCAAGCATGGTATTTAAAGTTATTTTTAGACAAAACTGTGTCCAGAGGTATGATGGATAATTTTGTCAATTGACAGGACTTAAAATAGCAGGAGACAAACCTGTAAGGATGAATTTGAGGGCATTTCCAAATTGGGTTGAGGTAGAAAGGCTCACCCTAACTGTAGGTGGTAACATTCTGTTGGCTGGGGACCCAGGCAGAATAAAATGAAGAAAACAAGCTGAGTCCCCAAATTGATCTTTTTCAGCTTTCTGACTGTGGATCCAACATGATCAGTCTCTTTATGCTTCTGTCATCATGGCTTCCCTGTGATGATAAACTCTACACTCTCTATCAGTCAAAATAAACCCTCCCCCCTCTTTAAATAGCTTGTTCTTAGGTATTCTGATCACATCAGAGAGAAAAGTAACTAAAACCTAAGGAAACATCAGCACATTGACAACCACAGTCAGTAGCCATCTGTCTACTTCATAACATGCGTCTCACCCACAGATACAAATCCTGACTGAATATGGACTCACTGTTACTGGCTTATATTGACATAAGTGAATTATTCCCACTTCTTAGGAGTTTGTCAACATTTTCTTTTTGTCCCCAACTCCCAATTTTCCATGAAAAACATCTCCCCCTTCAGTGTCAGTCCATATCTTTTAAATGGAGTCATTCTTGGATATCCTCACAAAAGTAGCATGCAGATTACATGTCTGAGAGCTGGCGATTTATTTGGGAAGTGATTCCAGATGAGAGTAAGGAAGTAAGGAAAGAGATATAGAAAAAGCAGGACTGTAGACAGTTTACCACAAAGCTGGTGTCTACAGTGGGCAAGTAGACAGAATCTTTCTGGGAAAGCACAATGTACCTTATAGGCATCTATCTGAGTCTGGGAGGTGAAGCTGCTATCCCTGAATATGATATCCAAAGTCATTCATCCTCTAGTCTTCCTGGCTTCAATTAAACTCAAGCTCAGAAATCTCCCACAGCTTTGGTGAAAGCCTTGATGTGGAAAAGCAGCCATGGCTCTTGCTTCCAGAGTTGGATCCCAAATCATTTCCATAATTGATTGGATATTAAACTCTAGAATTATAGTATACATCATATAAAACCATATGACAGTCAATAAAAGGAAACAAAACTTTTCAACAGTTAGAGAGTATTTTTTTAAAGCCTAGAAAAAACAAAACAAAACAAAAGGTAAGGTCCGGGGCACTGCAATCTATTTGTGAACATGTGGGATATACAACACAGGAGCAAGAGAGGGAAACTGGTACCTCAAGTATCACTGCCTAAAGTCAGTCAGACTGACAGCCAGGAATTAACTAGCTTATGCATTTCTTGTGTGTTCAGTCAATTTCATTGAGATTCTCATTTGAGACTCTGATTTAGAGTTCTTTAGATTGCTGTTGGAAATCAGAGACCAGCACCATCCATATCACATGGGAGGATGCTGAAAGTGCAGAATTTCAGGTTCAACCCCGAGTCTTGGTGGCCAATGGTGTAACAAACCTCCCTACAGATTCTTACAGGTACTACACTTTAGAATCACAACTCTGTTGATACTAGGGTTTTTTCCAGAAGTTAACACTACTGGCAAAAGGAATTTCAAAAAACATTCAGCTTTCAAAACAAAATAAAGTAGGAATAAAATTTTAAATGTAGTATTTACTTTCAAGTAAGGATCTGATGACATACACAACATGCCCCTCCTCCATCAATCACAAAAAACCTCAAAAATTCCAGGGTGACTTAGAGGAGCACTGAGAAGCAACTGCAATTTATTTTTCATTTTTCCTTATTAAAATTTTAGATTTATCTGTACAGCTCTGCTTTGTTATAAGGATTGAAGGTTGAAAAATGAAGACAAGAGTTTTAGATTTTACTTCTCTGACTTTTACTAATTCTGAACCAAAGCAGGTCTCAGAACAATTACAGTGGATATATTTATCTTTACTTTTCTCTTGTGGTAAGGGAGTTTGATGAAATTTAATCTATGTCTGTTTAGCTCTTTGGACCTGCTAATGCTGCTAAATATAATTACCTTATAGACACTGAATGGTTGAAGAAAAGCCACTCTTTTTTATTGCCAAATTTAATCAAGAAAAACTCTAGGTTGAAAATATTTACCTCTAGAGCAATATTAGGAAAATAAAACTTGGCTTGTTAATAAAGTTTGTGGATATATAAAATCTCATTAATTTGGTAGCAATTGGGCAAAGGCCATTGTTCAGTAAACAATTATGAACTTTTAAAAATAGAGATGTATCACTCCTGTGTATAAATCATGAATTAGTTAGCAAATTGTTTACCAACAGAAGCTGAGTAGAAACCCTTTAATTCCCAATTGATAATTATACACTTCATCCACCTGGGAGGATGAGTAGTCTCAAGTTCAAGAAAATAGTTGATTTAATGAACTTGTTTAAACAATGCTTCTCTGACATTTGCAGGAAAAAAATCTTTGTAGATTTAGAATAGATTCTAATTCCCAGAGGAATCATATCATCAGGACATTTTAAATTAATTGCTTAGACTCTCAGAAAATCTTTTCTATAGTCATTGTATTTTAAAAGGTCATCAGTTCTCAGTTGGACAAAACAGAATGTCAAAACTAACAAATCCTTTCTCCCCTTCCCTTTACAGTATATTTCCCACAGTGCTTTGTAGTTAGGCACATACATGTGGTCTAACCCACAGAATGAGGAGGAAGTGGCCCTGGAAATATCTCCCACAGGATGCTGGTCTTCTATGTGCTTTGTATACTGATGATGAGTGGATGAATCCCACTTATAGTGAGCTTTTACTTATATAAATAAAGTTTTATTAAAACACAGCTGTGCCCATTATTTATATGTTTTTTATGGATATTTGCACAATAATCACCAAAATTGTAGAGGAGACTCTATGGCTCAGGCTCACCGATCTAAATACATTTCTGACTTTACCATCTGAAAATACCTCCACTGCATGCTAGTGGTTAAAACTAATAGATGACCACAGCCTGGGCCCTATATGATACAATGTTTATTGTCTCCACTGATTAGATAGCAATGAAAACAAGATGTAAGTTTCAGTATATTTAATATCAGGGCATGGGGGATGAGGTTAGAAGCAGATGAAAGTTTCTGTTTCAAGACTTGAACTGGCCTATCCAAATAATATACCACAATACCACAGCAGTGTTAATTGTTAACCCTGTCTCAACATACACCACACACACACACACACACACACACACACACACACACACACACACACAACTCTAATGATGATAGTACAGTACATGAGACCCCTAAGACTTTTCAAGCTCTCATATATTATGGTGCTGGTGCAGATCCCATAGACCTGTGTCTAAGTGCAGTTTAGGGATAATTGAAAAACAACAGTGTGGTTCCACAGATGCTAACTCTACAGGGCCCACATCAGTACCACAGGAAAGTTAGAAGATGGGTTCAGGTGGAAAAGGATATTGATAGCTTCACCTGGGGACTTGTCAATCATTTATACTCAATTGTTGGCTACTGTCACACTGAATAGAAAACCTTTACAGTATGACCTGGTGATTAATATTTAAACCATAAGTTTTTATAAAATAATGTCTTATATGTTTGGAAATGCCTCAATTACAAATTTGGGTCTAAAAGAACTCACCCTTCATAAAATGGAGATACATATTATTGTCTCATCATCTGTTACACAGACTGTATTTTCCCCAAGCCTTTCATTTTTCAATTCCCATGGATTCAATTTGCCCCAAGAGCTCTGAAATGCTTAGACTTTATTTTATTATCTTTCCTGTAATACACATCTTTCTTGTATTTTGCTGGTCGTATAACTCTTTTTGGAATGGATCCTAACATCTCTAATGTTACATTTGGAGACTTGGGAAGCAGGCTAGCCATTCTTTCTACATTAATAGGCAGAAAAGTTCTGTCCTCAGGGTAGCTTTCTGATTGCTGACTATAATAACTAGTGTCACTTACACAATAAAAAGTTTTATGTGGATTTCTTTATTGTCTCCTCCTGGAAAATTATAGTCGTTGCTCATCCAGCAGATGTGTGAGGCCGCAGGCTGGGTGCATCTGTTTTCCCTTTACATGGTCACTCTGGTCCCTTCTCTAGCAGACAGGCAAATTTCCCTAGTCATCATTGAGATAAATTATATAGCTTGCACAAGTTTTGCAAATACATTCATATCTCTGGTTTTCTCTAACTTGACCTCTGTTCATATATTGTAGCTTGGAGCTATAGAGGTTACCCTTTCTAGATGTCTCAAAGGCTGGATTTCAGTAAGGATTTCAATGTAAATAGTTTATGTGAGAGGCAAAAAATATTGGTATGGTGATGGGAATGAGAGGCTGGGAAAAAACAGCAGCCAAAATACAATATGTCACCAATGGTAGGCAACTGTGTTCCCTTCTCAATGGGGATATGTCTCAAAGCTCAATGTAGAATATGCCTCAGAATTACCCCACTAATAATGCAGAAAAGCCATTCCCATCAGTCCTAGCTCGAGGGATGCTTGATGCTGATAGGAGTTAGAAATTAAAGATGCTACAAGAGTTTAAAAAGTGAATGTCTTAGTCTGTGGAAAGTCTTCAGGCAATGAAATTCAGGTTCTGGCTTTGAAAACTGAGTTCCTGTACAGTGACAGTCAAGGGCACAGATAGCATCTGTTCCATCTAGCAGAGGAATCAGTCACCTCAGGACTGTTTCTCAGGTCTGAATTACTAGGCATGGCTTAGATAAATCTGTCCCTTGTGACACCTTCTGTCCTTTCATCTATTCTTCATTCAATGGTGGCTTGATAGATGAACAGGAAATATTGGTGCCTAAATAATGTATCTTCAGAGAGATTTGGAAGGACTCCTGTTTTCCAGCACCCTTCCATCTTGGGCCCCTCACACACAAAGTCTCAAAATTAATCAAAGATCTAATTAACTATAATTCTTTCTCCAGTAAAATAATCAGTTCTTTTGGTCTACTAAAATTAAGCAAAGATACCAAATGTGTAGTATGAGTAAACCATGATATTTATGGAAAGGTGATGAGAAGGGTGTGACAAGACTGTTCTGGTTTATATATAGTCAGTCTTTCAAAACTTCATATCCCACATATTTGGGAATTGTGGTCCCAAATTCAATATTATTGAAACCTGGAGGAGTATATTGTCCAACAATTTCCATCAACAATTTGGAGTGCCCTTTTCACGTGACTACCATGAACTGTCACCCACACTGAGACAGGCCTTTGGTGATGTAGCTGTCTTTAAGTCATTTCTGCTCCTTTAAGTAGCCCCTCACCAATACTCCTGTAGGCAACCATAATAAAACTCATTGGTTCACTGTGTTGGACATTGGTGGTATCCTTACTTTATTCTTTCATCTGTTTTCTGTTGAGTAGATGTTTATTCAGTTCTTGCCACAAAGAGTGTCACTGTGACTGAAGGTCAAGGCATACTCTCTTAGCTATAGGGATGGATGAGATCTTCTTCTTGTGTATAAAAACAAAACTGGCAAGAATATGAACATTGTTATTAGTAAATTCAGAATTGCCAAGTTCCTTTCCAGACATCTGCTATGTTTCTGGAGACACATGACATTCTTTTTGTTGTTGTTTATTTATTTACTTATTTACTTATTTATTTATTTGTTTATTTATGTATTTATTTATTTATTTATTTATTTTTGAGTAAAACCAAAACTTATTATAAGCCACAGTCATCCTAGGGTCCCCCCTGCTATATAGCCTCCCTGGTTCTGTGGGTTGCAGTCTGATTGTTCTTTGCTTTATATCTAGAATCCACTTATGAGTGAGTACATACCATGTTTGTCCTTCTGGGTCTGGGTTACCTCACTCAGGATGATATTTTCTAGTTCCATCCATTTGCCTGCAAATTTCATGCTGTCATTGTTTTTCTCTGCTGAGTAGTACTCAATTGTGTATATGTACCACATTTTCTTAATCCATTCTTCGGTTGATGGGCATCTAGGTTGTTTCCAGTTTCTGGCTATTACAAATAGTGCTGCTATGAACATAGTTGAGCATGTTTCTGTGGGGGTATTGTGTTCTCCAAAATATTGTGTATGCTAATAAACTTATCTGGGGTCAGAGAACAGGACAGCCACAATATTAAACATGAGGATAGGCAGTGGTAGCATACGCCTTTAATCCTAGCATTCCAGAGACAGAAATCCCTCTGGATCTCTGTGAGTTCAAGGCCACATGGGAAACAGCCAGGCGTGGTGACCCACACCTTTAATCCCAGAAAGCCACACCTTTAATCTCAGGGAGTGGTGGTAGAAAGCAGAAAAGTATATAAGGCGTGAGGACCAGAAACTCGAGGCATTTGGCCTGAGCAGGCCTTTGGCCTGAGCAGGCCTTTGGCCTGGAGAAGCATGTGGCTGGTTAAGCTTTCAGGCTTCTAGCAGCAGTTCAGCTGAGACCCATTCTGGATGAGGGCTCGGGGCATCCAGTCTGAGGAAACAAGACCAGCTGAGGATTCAGCGAGGTGAGATAGCTGTGGCTTATTCTGTCTCTCTGACCTTCCAGTGTTTACCCCAATAACTGGCCTCAGGTTTGATTTTATTAATAAGAACTTTTTAAGACTCATGCTACATGTTTCTTTGTGGTATGATTGAGCATTCCTTGGGTATATGCCCAAGAGTGGTATGGCTGGGTCTTGAAGTAGATCAATTCCCAATTTTCTGAGAAACTGCCATACTGATTTCCATAGTGGTTGTACAAGATTGCATTCCCACCAACCGTGGAAGAGTGTTCCCTCTGCTCTGCATCCTCTCCAACATAGACTGTCATTAGTGTTTTTGATCATGACCATTCTGACAGGTGTAAGGTGTTATCTCAGCATCGTTAAAGGCTCTTATTGTGCATATTTTCCTTTTCAGGTAGATAGTATTCAGAATGTCTCGGCATCCTGTCACAGAACCTGACTTTGTTTTGTTGTAGTCTGAAGATCTATGACAATGATTTATTATTGAGTTGCTGGAGACTATTCAACACTTCAGAACTTCCTTCATAGCTCAGACCCCAACAGTAGCAACAGTTTAAGCTAATCTGAAAACACCAGAAACTCCACAGGAAGGAATGAAAAGGATGAGACAAAGGGACAGAGAGAAGGAGAGAAGGAAGGAAGAAAGGAAGTAAGAGACTCTGAGGAAAAGTGCAGTATTCTTAGAGGGCAACTAGAGATATCTTTAAACCTCTTTCAATGAAATCCATATACAAATATGCCATTTTTGATAAACAGGAGAGCCCTGTGTAAACGCGCGCGCACACACACACACACACACACACACTTCTTCATAGCCTATCCATACACCTACAATACATACCACTTCCCCTCTCTCTAAGACCTTATAGTTGTACAAAAACAAAGAACCAGAGGATTAGGTAGATGGATCCATTACTAAAGTGTTTGCCTTGAAAGTATCACAACATGATCCCAAGCACCAGAACTCAGGTTAAAAAAAAAGTCAGGGTAGTCGCTCTCACATCAACTGAGCTTCCTAAAGAAACAAGACCCAGTCAAGCTGTGTAGAAATCTGTCAGACAAACTATGCTTCTTGGAAAGGACCCCCTCCAAACTATTGAGCTGCTTAAATGTTGGGCAGTGTCCTCCAGTTCTCTCAGTTGTCCTTACTGCTTATATAGGCTTCAGATGAAAGGGCTTCATGTAACTACTCAATTTCAGGGACTTCCTGAAGATACTAAGTTGTTACTTCCTGAACTTAATAAGCTTCTCTACAGAATGGAATGCTTCTTCTCCTCTTATAACATCCCATGTTTTCACAAACTTCCTTGAAAGATGGAATTCTTATTTCACAATAAATGCCTGCACAACATTTTTCATACACAGAAACCACCAGTATCGTGAGCCTGTGATTATCTACTTTTGTTCCACACTTTGATTACCTGCTGGGATTTGAGAACACCATCACCTTGATCCAACTGGGAATTTATTTATGTCATTAGTTTGGGAGAGCCATGGTGAACTTAAATCTACCTTTTAAGTTCTGATGAACAGCCTGATTTCAGAAGCAAAGGATTGGGTTAGCTTACATTCAAGGGGAAAAAGAGGGGTGGGGGATAGAAAATGTTGTGGCTTTGCTGAATATTAATTTGTTATTTTTGAATTTTATAATTCTCCTCCAACAGTCACCAATTATGGCACAATACTTAAATTTGTTCAGCAGAGAATGTTCCATTTTCTGCAACTGAGAAAGGAACTGGAATCAGGGTGCCAGCTCTCTTATACCCTGTATTCAGTCATGTACAAGCTTGGGAAGTACTGTCTTCTAATAGCATCTGGAAATGGGTCCCTTCTTATCATCCTCACCTTTGCCACCTGGATACAATATGTGATTGCTCACCTGTCTTAGTGTGCAAGCCTTCTAGCTCACCTTCTCTCTTGTCATGTCTCTGGAAGCAGTGAGGTGAGCCTCAGAAATCCTAAGAGTGTGCTTTCCTCTGCTCAAGACACTCTATTACTCATTTTGTTATGAGTAAAAGCCTTTCTCTTATATTATCCTTTGATTTCTGGTCCATTCACCAAAGACAGAAGTATTCTTCTATGGAAAGAATGCCTTGGTTAAAAAAAGTATAAGAATGGTAAGGTTATATCCAATTTAAGAAGGATTGTGAGATTCCTTAGAAACTATGGTAGGGATCATTATGACATCTCCCAGGAGATGTTGTGTGCACCACTTTCTAAGCTCAGTAAAGATAACCTTTAGGAAATATAGTGACATCCCCAATTTCCACTGACATTGATGTTAACCAGCTTTGTGTGTCTGTTAGAAGAGGAGGCAGGCAGCCCTGACAAATTCCATCACCTCAGCAGAAAGGAGAGAAGACTGTGAAGAAAGTAGTCTAGCCAGAGGAATGAGTTGAAGAGTTGGATTTGAGTTTTTGATGATTTTCTGTGATTTTTCTAATGACTAGATACTCTGTGTTTGTCTCTGCCCTTGCAACAAAAACTACAATCAGTAGATTAATTTATTGAAAGAGAGTGAGAGTGAATGAGTGTGTGTGTGTGTGTGTGTGTGTGAGAGAGAGAGAGAGAGAGAGAATGATAGAAAGATAGGGATAATAGAAATAAAGAGAGGAAGGAAGGGAATAGATTTAACCTATTTTTCAGAGTGGCAGTCAGTATGAAGAGTTGCTGGATAAGATAAAACAGGACATCTATGTAATCCAATTAGTAGATAACCCTTTTCCCCCTTTGAGAATATGTTTCTTAAGATAATTAACAAAAAACAACCCCCTCCAAAAAAGATAATTAACATATTTTGCTACTTCCATGGCCTCAAGAAATCCTCTCTGAGTATGCAAAGAGCTTTTAAGGATGAAGGTCTCACTGAAGTAAGTTGACACCAATCAAGAGTGTCAAACATGTTGAACAATCTAATATCTAGTAGATAGAAACCAGCTGTTTGTGGGCTTTATTGCCATTGTGCATGTTTGTAACTGATGCAGGCCAAGGAATCACCATTTTCCAGAGTTGGTGTGGAGGTAATAGTTTTCTTCCTTGTATGCTTTGCACTGCTCTGACAGCACTGTATTTTTGAAACCAGAAAGAGCTTTTAAAATTTGCCATCCTAACTCTTAGAAATAATGGCACAGGCATGCAATGAATACGGCACGCCCCACTTCTAGTCTCACACTGACCATCTCTCAAACTCTCCTGTGTTATTTCTAGACCTCAACTTGACGTCAACACAGCTCAGAGTTTGTAATCTAATTGGTCCAGCCTTGTATGTTTGAGACATATTCCCACAGCATTCCAAATGGTGGTGTTGTTCTCTCCTCAAAATTCAGTTTCTCTTTTAATTTTCCAGCTGAGCTCAAACAATGAGCATCGGATGACATATTTCTATACAAAATGGGTTTGTTTTATTGTAAATACAGAAAGAGGTCAATAAAGTTAAGCCAAAATTGTGTAGCCATGAGATATTGCTATGAAAATAACACTATAGTACTTGGTAAGAAAATAAAATGATATTTGCCATAGATAGTTGGGAGCTCACAATTCTATTTAACATTTTATAGCCATGGTAAAGCGCAATTAATCCTGTTAGGAAGGAACATGCATCTTTCCTCTTTGAAACTGGTTTATTTTGGTTAAATGCCTATTAAAGCAATTAGTTTTGCTATATGTTTAATTACTATATCAACAGAAACAATTTCTGTATGTATTACTCACTGAGGCTATTTTGCCATTTTGAAATCATCTTCAAATATCATTTTCTTGTACTTGCTAGTGTCTTTGGACAGTTAATGCCACATATACATGTATGTGTCAAGATTAAAAAATAAATTTTTCTATCTTCATTATTTGCTGATTAAATGTTTATTTGATGGAATATTCCATTAAATACTTCGGGGAATCAAGCTAGATCAAGATATTCTCTTTAGGAGACAAGAAAATATGCAAAGTGAATATTTATGACAGATAAGAAATAAGGATTTGGAAAAGCTCAAGAAAATATATTCAGATGAAACTGGACACTAGGAAGGAAAGAAATTTTGCTTCCTGGTGGAAGAAAACTGAGCCAGAAAAAAAATTACCATAATCCTTATGCTATTAAAACTTTTCCATCTATGGCACAGTGTTTGAATGATTGCAATGTGCATCAGTTAGAACTCTAGGTTTGAGGCCACAGAGCTAACAATGAAAGTTCTTTTTCATGTGAAACATTTCTTTAGGTTGGAGATTCATATACAACAAATGAAATATTCCATATTAGATGGCTACTGTTGTGAAGAAAACAAACAGGAATCTGGTAGGTAGTAGAAAAGAAATGAATACAGTATGAAATAGGGAGCTAGTGAAATTTTCTCATTGAAAATGTGGCATTTTAAACAAAGACCCAAACCAGGGAGGAGTCAACCTTGTAGAAAATATATGGAGAAATGTATGTGGGTAGCTGTCATTCAAGAAGCATCAAAAAGGCTGATGTGATTGGACAGGGTGAACATGTAGAAAATGTAGAACATGTAGAATAATAACATTGAAGCAATGAGAGGCACCCAGCCTGAACAGAGATGAACAACTGCACTGTGTGCACAGTCTAGACATAGCCACTGAGGGAGCTGGTGTGATGTGTTTTGAGGGGTTGGGGAGATGGTGGTGTGGTCTGATCCAATCAGCTCTCTTGCCACTGTGTGGCTTGCTTTGGTATAGTGCTTTATCTGCTAGAGGAAGATAGAACATTTTAATTCTTGCAGAGATACTGACACTACTATCAAGTTGAAACTTGATCCAAACAAATCTATAGGCTTCTAACCATGGTTTCATCTCTGAACAAGATGGGACCCTTGGGCAAATCTGACCAGAAAGAGATAATCAGACTTGCAGAAAAGGAACACAGCTCTGTTGAGGACAGACTGAAGTGGACACACATGTTTGGGATAGATCTTGCAGTTTACAAAACTAACTTAGTCAAGTGGGAGATGATGGTGATTTGGCCCATAATGGTGTTTGTAGCTATAATGAAAGTAGTATTATTTGGGGTTGATATAGGGAATAAATCAACTACACAGTTGGCATATGGGCAAAATAAAATAAAGATGTAAGTGGGTGGGTCAATACGGTAGGAAATTGAACAAATTGTCTTCTTAAAATTCCTGGTTGCTCACTGAAACAAAAAGCTATAGAATCAGGTGAAACTGAAGATCAAAATAATACTCTATGTTTGAGGGAGGAAGATCTACTTTACCCAAGCACTCCTCTCTTATATTATATCCATGGTGTCACATTTTATCAGTGGTGCTTATATTACAATAATGGTACTTGCCCACTGGCTATGCCAGCCTAGGAATCAGGTAGGCGATCTTCATTCTCCTTCATAACTTTCAATTCCAATTTCTCAATCTTATCTCTAGTCCTATAGCAGAATACCTGGTGGGGCATCTCCTTTCTCTCTGCCTCTATTCCCAGGGGGTTCCACAGATCTTCTCACTTAGCCTTCCTCCCTCATTCCATTCCTTTGTGTTAGCCTCTAAAACCTGGAAGCACTCTCTACTAGGGAACCCACTGGCTATGAAGCCTGGGAATCAGGTAAGGGAATTATCTTAGTCAGTTTTCTACACTATGAAGAGACACAATGACCATGGCAACTCTTATTAAAGAAATCATTTAATTGGGGCTTACTTACAATTTCAGAGGGTTAGTCAATTATCATCATGGTGGGAATCATGGTGTCATGCCAGTAGACATGATGGAGAAGTAGCTGAGAGTTTTATATCAAGATCTGCAGGCAGCAGGAAGAGAGAGACACTGAACCAGGCTTGGGCTTTTGAAACCTCAAAGCCTATCCCCAGTGACACATTTCCTCCAATGAGACCACACTTACTAATCATTCTCAAGTAGTTCCACTCACTGATCACTAGGCATTCAAATATATGAAACTATGGGGACCATTCTCATTCAAACCAACACAGGAATCTTCACCTTCCTGTTCTCTAGTCCTCCAAGGTCATCTTCAGCCCTGTAGCAGATCACCTGTATGAGTTTGTCTTCCCTCTCCACATACATTCCCGGGGAACTTGGAAAATATTCAAGGCAGAGCCAGATATTTTTCCCTCTTGTAGACCCTCTTAGGCACCCCTTCTACACCATCCCCATTCCTTCATGTCAGCTACCAAGACCTAGAAAAACTTACTGTCCAGGACCCCCAGGTCCACTTGTGGCAGGGCCTCAAATATACTCCCTACCAGGCAACCAAAAGCCACCATACTCTCCTAAGTTCAAGAGCGGAAAATTGAAAGCAAGGGAGAGAACACTCACCCAACAAAAATAAGACCAGATATCAACCCTTAGAATTACAATCATCCTAAACCTAGATGCCTACTAGACACCTGTGTGGAAACAAAATCAGTTATAGCCAGGACAATGTCTCCACCAGAACCCAGTAACCCTACTACAGTAGGTCCTGATAAATGCAATGTAGCTGAAGCAGAAGGCAAGGACTCCAAAACAGCTATTATAAATATATTTAAGGACCCTAAGGATGATATGAATAAAATCATTGATGAAGACACAAACAGTGGAATGATAAGAAGACAGTTGAAGACATGAAAGTAGAAATAGTTACTAAAGAAAACCCAAACCGAGCCAGGGCAGTGTTGGCATACACCATTAATCCCAGGACCCAGGAGGCAGAAGCAGGTAGATCTCTGTGAGTTTGAGGCCAGTCAAGTCTACAGAGATAGTTCCAGGATAGCTAGGGCTACACAAAGAAACACTGTCTTGAAAAAAGAACCCAAAAATAGAAAACAACCAAAAAGAAAAAGAAAACACAAACTGAAGTAAAACTAGAAATGAAAATTTTAGGTAGTCAAACAAAAACCTCAGAGATAAGTTTCACCAACAGAAAACAAGAGATGGAAGAATCACAGGCATTGGAGACCAGACAGAAGGAATTGATACTTCAGTCAATGAAAATGTTAATTCTGAAAAAAGTCCAAGAACAAAGCACCCAGGAAATCTGGGACATTATGAAAAGAAAATCAAAAAACTATAAATAATGGGAACAGAGGAAGAAGAAATGCAAGTCAAAGACATAGACAATATTTTTAAAAAATCAGAAAATATACCCAATCTACAGAAAGAGGTGCCTACATAAGTACAAGAAACATACAGAACACCAAATAGACTGCATCAAAAAGGTAATTTGCCAAGACATACAATAATCAAAACACTAAATGTGCAGAACAAAGTAAGACTATAAAAAACTGCAAGGGAAATGACCAAGGAATACATAAAGGCAGACCTACTAGCATGATATCTGACTTTTCTGACTAAAACCAGAAAGGCTGAGGAAGATGTTCTACATGCTCTGAGAGACCATGCATGCCAGCCCAGACTACTATATTCAGTAAAATTTTCAATCACAATAAATGAAGAAATAATAACATTTCATTATAAAACCAAATTTAAGCAGTATTTATCTACAAATACAGCTCTACAGAAGGTGCTATATGGAAAACTTTAACCAGAAGAGGTTAACCATATCCAAGAAAACACAAGGAATAAATAATCTCAGACCATCAAATCAGAAGAGGGGGTAAAATCCTACATCATAACATCAAAATAACAAGAATCAATAAACTCTGCACATTGATAACTCTCAGTATCAATGGTCTCAGTCCCCCAATACAAAGCTATAGACTAACAAATTGGAGTAAAAAAACAGGATCCATCCCTCTGCTGCATTCAAGAAACATATCTTAACCTCAGGATAGACATCCCTTCAGGGTAAAAAGGTGAAAAAGAGATTTTCCAAGCAAGTGGACCCAAGGATCAGGCCTATGTAGCCATTTTAATATCTAACAAAATAGACTTCAAACCAAAACTATTCAGAAGAGATAGGAAAGGTCACTACAAGCTCACCAAAGGAAAATTCATAGAGAGGATACTACATATCTTAGCATCTGTGCACCAAACACAAGGGCACCCAAGTTCATAAAAGGAACACTACTACAGCTAAAATCATAGTGTGTCACTGCTGACATTGACACAGTGATGGCGGGCCGCACTACTCTCTCCAACTGAAGTGTCATCCAGGCAAAAACTAAACCGAGAAATGCTAGACCTAAAGTATGTCATAACATGGACCTAACAGTTGTTTACAGAAAATTCCACCGAAACACAAAAGAATACACCTTCTCCGTAGCTCATGGAACTTTCTCCAAAACTGACCACAAACATGGACACAAAGCAAGGCTCAACAAATACAAGAAAATTTAACTAACTCCCTGCATTCAATTTGAACATGGATTAAAGCTGGATATCAACAGCAGAAACAACAGAAAGCCTACAAACCCATGGAAACTGAACAACCCACTACTGAATGGAAAATGGGTCAAGACAGGAAGGGGGAAAGAATTTAATTTAATGAAATTTAATGAAAAGGAAACACAATATACTCAAACGTATGGGACACATTGAAAGCAGTTCTAAGACACAAGTAAACAGCACTAAGTGCCTACTTAGAAAATCGGAGAGATCTCATATGAGTAAGTTAAAAAAACACCTTAAAGCTCTTGAACAAAAGGAAGAAATAACACCCCCCAAAACAGATGGTAAGAATTAACCAAATGAAGTAATGAAGTCAATAAAATGGTAACACACACACACACACACACACACACACTAAAAAGAATCAACGAAACAAAGAGAACAAAGTGTTGGCTCTTTGAGAAAATCAAGAAGACTGACAAACCCTCAGCCAAATTAAACAAAAGGCAGAGAGATGATCCAAATTAGTCAAATTAGGGGAAAAGTGGGGGGCATAATAGCAGACACAGAGGAAATCCACAGACTCATGAAGACGTACTTTAAAAACCTGTACACCACTAAATTAGAAAATTTTCTTGATAGATAGCATATACAAAAGTTGACTCAAGTTCAGAAAGGCAATTTAAATAGATCTATACACACTTGTGAAATAGAAAAAAATAATTAAAAGTCTCCCAACCTGGGTGAGGGCAGGGCAAGACAGTTTTAGCATAGAATTTTACCAGACTTTCAAAAAGAATTAATGCCAATACTTCTTAAATTATTCTACAAAAGGGAACAGAAGTAATATTGCCCAATTCTTTTTATGAGGCCACTATTACTCTGATACCTAAACCATATAAACCCCCCAAAGAAAGAAAATTACAGACAAGTTTCCCTCCTGAACATGGATGCAAAAATTCTTTATCATAGATCAGATTTTCATTGATATGTGGACTTACGTTTGGAATGTCAGTTTGATTCCAATGATCAACACGTCTGTTTTTAGGCCAATATCATGATGATTTTATTATGACAGCTCTTGTAGTGTGACTTGAGATCAGAGATGATGATAACTCCACCAGTACTTCTATTATTAATGAGTGCTGTAACTATCCTGGGTTTTTGGGTTTCTGTATAAAGCTGAAAATTGTTTTTTCCTTTTCTGTGAAGAATTTTGATTGGGGTTAAGATCCAAACAGAATTCTCAAAAGATAAAGCACAGACGGATGAGAAACATTAAAGAAATTTTCAACATCCTGAATCTTGGTGAAATGCAAACCAAAACCACTTTGAGATCTCATCTCACACCGATGAGAGTGCTCAATATTAATAAAATATACGACATCTCATGCTGCTGAGGATATGGAGGAAGGGAGACACTCATCTGTTGCTAATGGGAGTGCAAACTTGTATAACCACGATGGAAATCAGGGGAGTAGTTCCTCAGGAAGCTGAGAATAGGTCTACCTCAAGATCCAACTATATCTCCCTTGGGCATTATATCCAAAGGTCTCTACATCCTACTTCAGAGACATTTGCTCAACCATGTTTATTGACGCTCTCTTAAAAGGCCAAAAATTCAAAATGGCATATATATCTGTCAATGGAAAGTGGTTATACCTTTTGATATGCTTACACACTGGATTATTATTACTCTGCTATTTAAAAATGAAATCACAAAATTCAAAGATAAATGGATAGAGTTATAAAAGAAGTCATCTTCCATGAGGTAATGCATTCAGACCCCAAAAAGACAAAGGTGCTGTGTATCCATTTATGTGTAGATTTTAATTTTTAAGTATTTGATAAGCAGATTATAATCCATAAACCACAGTAGTTGAGTATAGAGTAGGGGAATAGAGGGATATGGATCTTTCAAGGAGGGGGAAGTAGAATAGATAGTTGTGGATGTATGGGAGTTGGGGGACTAGAATTGGAGGGTCAGATGCAGAGAAAGAGGGAAGAGGAAATAAGGGAGGGAAATTTAGGGAGGGATAGCCATAACTAAGGGCCATGTGAGGGGTTGTAAGGAAACCTAATACAGTAGAAATTTCCTAAAATATATACATATATGAAAGAAATACAAATGGAATCATCAAATAATGGGAGATACAAAGCCCCAAGTAGGCATCTCTTGTTACCAAATGAAACCTCCAATTTCAGGAATGGGTTACATCGAATCAAATTATTGACAATTTAGGCCCTATGGAAACCCCCATAAACAACCCAGGCTATTGCCAGACTATTGGTTGCCCTCCATAAACTGATGGTAATAACCTATTGCTAAAGACAACACTTATACATCTCATTGAATATGAAGAGGTCAAGCTCATCCCTGCCTGGAGCCTATTGAATAGTGGTTATGATACTGGAAGGTATTCTGCATGCTACTAAGGAGAAAGGTAAACACCAACTCAGATACAAATCCTTTGATATATAATAGTAACAAACATACAAGATATGCTGGAGCAATGGTAGCACAATGCTTCTAGGAGCAACCAACCAGCACCTGATTGTATTTAAGATCCACTCCATGAGATTGTATCCATCCCTGGCACTGCTTTGTAGGCCAAGAACCTGAGACTAGATAGGCTGTAGACTTAGGGGAAACAAATACTAATCTTTTGCCAAAGGAACACAGCAATAAAATGACTTCTACTGGCATTCTGCTATACTCACATATCAGTGTCTTGCTCAGCCATCATTAGAGAAGCTCCCTCCTGCAGCAGATGGCAATAAATACAGAGACTCACAACTGGGCAATGTATAGAGAAGGAGATACCTTGGAATACTCAGCTCTAAATGAGTATTTTAGAGTATTCTCTAAATGGCGTATTCTCTATAAAATCTCCCCCATTAAGGGCTCCAGAAACCTGGAGGAAAAGGAAGCAGAAAGATTTTAAGGGCCAGAGGTGGTGGAGGACATCAAGGAATCAAGATCTTCTGTACAGAACAGGGCTGGCGTATGAATGAACTCACAGAGAATGAGGCAGCTTGCACAGGGCCTGCACAGCTCTAAGCCAGATGGGGTCCCAGCTCTGAGAGGAGAAGTAGACACTCCCCCACCCCTAACTAAGAAGCTAATTCCAATTAATAACCACTCACAAAGGAAATACTAATTTTCTCCAATAGTCTCATTGGCTACACAATCAATGTTAAGTATATGCCCTTTGTTGAACAGTGGATGGCAAACACAAACTGAATGATATTTTTAAAGGTTCTTTGTCTCAGAATACTGTGTCATGGCATTATTTACTCTATCTATCTATCTATCTATCTATCTATCTATCTATCTATCTATCTATCTATCTATCATCGTCATCATCATCTATCTACCTACCTACTTACCTACTCATGCATCCATCCATCCATCCATCCATCCATCCATCCATCCATCCATCCATCCATC
>CABHPH010078213.1:3254-17095 GCA_902168325.1 Peromyscus nudipes
ATCATTCTTTTTTGTCCAATAATTTATTTATTTTATTTGATGTGCATTAGTGTTTTGCCTGCATGTATGTCTGTGTGAGTGTGTCAGATCCCCTGGAACTGGAGTTACAGACAGTTGTGAGCTGCTATGTGGGTGCTGGGAATTGAACCCCAGTCCTCTGGAAGAACAACTAGTGCTCTTAACCACTGAGCCATCTCTCCAGCCCCCTTGGATTTCATTCTTATTTACTTATTTTTGAGACAGGCTCTCATGTAGCCCAGCTCAGTTTCAAACTCAATATGTAGTTGAGGGTGACCTTGAACTCCTGATCTTCCTCTACTTCCCTAGTGCTGGGGTTGCTTGTGTGCACTGCCATGACCGTATGTTTATTTTTATTTTGCAGTACTAAGGTGGGATCGAACCCAGGGCTTCATGCATAGTAGGCGAGTACTCCACCAACCGTGCCACATCCCAGCACCCCCTTTTTATGGCTAAACAATGTGCTGATCTGCTCCTGTTACAGACCTGGGAACAGTTCGATCCAGGGCTGTGTTGCCGAGCCTCATGGGTGTCCCGGTTTCCTCTCTGTTGCCGGGATGAAACACTGGCTGGAAGTACCTTAGGGCCCAAGGGAAGGGCTTATCTAGCTTACGCTTTCCTATCTTAGTCCATCATCGTGGGAAGTCAAGGCAGAAACCTGGAGGCAGGAACTGAAGCGGAGGCCATGGGGGAAACTGCTTACTGGCTTCCTTTCTTAGACAACCCAGGCTCACCTGCATTATCCACAGTGCTGTTAGTGATTGAACCTGCCCACGGGACAGTGGCAAGTCCTCAGTTAAGGATCCCTCTTCCTAAGTGACTCTTGTTTGTGTCGGGTTGCCAACCAGCACAAGGGGGAAGTTTTGTGTGGGTATCCTCAGTTCTCCTGGGTACTTTTTTCTTCTTCTCCCAGTTCTGGGGAATGGAACCTGGGGCCTTGGGCATGATAGGCGAGGACTTTCATTGAGTCACACCACTATCTCCCTTGGGAAACTGAAGCGACGTAAGGTAACTCTGTGTTTACATTTTTGAGGTCCTGCCAAACCGTTTTCCACAGCAGCCGCACATCCCACGTTCCCACCTGCCATGGTGAAGTTCTGACCTCTCCTTGTGCCTGCTCTGTTTATCTCTTGGAACAGGGCCATCTGGTGGGTGTGAAGTGTGAGCTCCATGTCCTTTTGTCTGTCTGCACCTTTCCTAATGACTCACACAGTGATGTTTTGGGCTTTTCGTGTTGAGATTCTTCACATCTTTTGTTGATTTATTACTAAGAAGTTTTTTGTTTTTGTTTTTGTTTTGTTTTTGAGATAGGGTCTCACTGTGTAGCCCTGGCTGTCCTGGAACTCACAATGCAGACCAGACCGGCCTCAAACTCACGGAGCTCTGCCTGCCTCCGCCTCCCGAGTGCTGGGATAAAACACTTGGGCCACCAAGATTCTTTGATTCTTGCTATGTTAGATGGAGCCTAGGTAAGTGCTCTACCACTGAGTTATATTCCTAACATCTCCTTTTCCTTTTAAAGTTTCTTTTAAAAAGACTTACTATGATTTTTATTTGTGTGTATGACTGTGTCTGTATGCCACATGAGTGCAGTGCCCTCAGAGGCCAGAAGAGGGCATCAGATTCCCTTGGAGCTGTAGCGACAGACTGCTGTGAGCTGCCCAACAAGAGTGCTGGGAACTGAACTCAAGTCTTCTGCAAGAAGCAAACACTGGGGCTGGAGAGATGACTCAGCAGTTAAGAGCACTGGCTGCTCTTCCAGAGGACCTGGGTTCAATTCCCAGTACCCACAAGACAATTCACAACTATCTATACCTCCTGTTCCAGGGGAATCTGATACTCTTACACAGACATACATGCAGGCAAAATACCAATGCACATAAAGTTAGAATAGATAAATTATTTAAAAAAGAGGCAATTTCTCTTAGCTGCAGAGTTGCCTCTCCAAGCCCTTTTCTTTCTCAAAAATAAACTACTTTTAAATAGAAATATTAGGTTTACAGCAATATTGAATCAGAAAAATGGAATTTCCCATATAACTTCTCTTTGAATCAAACTCCCACAGCAAAATGGTGTGTTGATTATAATAATGAATGAACCTACATGATCCATCACTGGCCCCCAGAGTCCATATTTACAGCAGCATTCACTTGTTGTACATTCTGTGGTCATTTTGACAAATGTCTATGGCCACTAGAGTTATCTGTCATGGTCAACTCTCTTTCTTTAAACCTCTGACAGCCCCCTTACCTTTCCATGGTCCCTAGAGTTTTCTCTCTTCCAGATGTTCTGAGTTGGGATGATAATAACTTGAAATAACTTGATAATAACTTGAAAGTACCAGGTGTTTTTATTAATGCATGCAAGGCTCCCCCATGGCTTGTCATAGCTCGGTGGCCCTTCTCTCTCCTTCCCCTCTCCCCTCCTCTCTCTCTCTCTCTCTCTCTCTCTCTCTCTCTCTCTCTCTCTCTCCTGCTTTTGAGACAAGGCCTCACTACATAGTACAGGCTGGCTTAACCCTTGATTTTCCTGCCTCCACCTCCCAAGGGATGGGTTTACAGGTGTTCATCACCACACTTGGCTCTTGACTACCCGTTTCTTTTTTTCTTTTTTGGGAGGGCAGGGGCAGAGGGGACAGTGTCTCATTGCTGTCCAACTCCCTATGTAGCTAAGGCTGGCCTTGAACTCCTGATTCTCATTCATTCACCTCTCCAATGCTGGGAGTCTCAACAAGCCTAGCTGGCTTGCTCCATTTTTTTTTTTTAAGCACTGAATAATATTCCATTGTTTGGAGGCACCCTGGTTTATCCATTCATCTACTGAAGGACATTGTGCTTGTCCCCAAGTGTTGACAATGATGAATAAAACTGAAAGTGACATGTGTGAAGAATTTTGTGTGGACATTTTCATCCTTGGAAAGTACCACAGAACATGATTGCTGGATGGCATGGTGAGAGAGCATTTCTTTTTATTAGAAACCAAGTTGGGCCAGGTGGTGGTGGCATACGCCTTTGATCCCAGCACTCGGGAGGCAGAGGCAGGCGGATGGATATCTGTGAGTTCAAAGCTAGCCTGGTCTACAAAGCAAGTTCCAGGACAGCCAGAGCTGTTACACAGAGAAACTCTGTTTAGAAAAAAAAAATACATACACAAATAGAAGTTAAGCTGGTCTGAGTGTGGTGGTACTTTAATGCCAGCACATGGGAGGCAGAGGCAGGAAGGTCTCTGTGAGTTCAAAGCCAACCTGATCTATAGAGTGAGTTCTTGGATAGCCAGGGCTACGTAGAAAGACTCTGTCTCAATAATAATAATAATACAAATAAATAAATAAGTAAAACTAGGTGAGGTGTCATGTGCCTGCAGTCCCAGTACTTGAGAGTCTAAGGCAGGAGGATTGCCTTAAGTCAAGGCCTGTGTTGTCTACATAGCCAGAAGTGGGTCACCCAGGGCTACCTAACAAGACCCTGCTCAAAGCACTACAAAACAAGAGACAGAAATCATCTTCCCAAGTAGCTGTCCCGTGTTTCCACCAGTGATGACATCATTTCCTGTCATCCCTCATTCTTTTTTTTTTTTTTTTTTTCCAGACAGGGTTTTTCTGTGTAGCCTTGGCTGTCCTGGATCTCGATCTCACAGAGATCCGCCTGCCTCTGCCACAGGAGTGCTGGGATTAAAGGCGTGGGCGCCGCCGCCGCCGCCGCCGCCGCCGCCGCCGCCGCCACCCAGCTAGGATTCTGGACTTTTAAAAAGAAGATTTATTTATTTCCATTATGTCCACATGAGTTCATGTGCACCAGGTGCATGCAGGGGTCCAAGGGAGCCAGAGCATGTCAGAACCCTCAGAGCTGGTGGTACAGACAGTTGTGAGTGTTGGGAACCAAACCCAATTCCTCTGTAAGAACCACAGTGACCTTAACCCCTGACCTATCTCTCCAGCCCCAATTCTGGACTTTTTTGTTTGAGACAGGGTTTCCCTGTGTAGTCCTGGCTAGCCTGAAACTCACTATTTGGATCAAACTGGCCTCGAACTCACAGAGATCTGCCTTCCTCTGCCTCCTCAATGTTGGGATTAAAGGTGCACGCCACCACACCCAGTGTGAAGTTCCATATTTAGAGCTGCCTCTCAGTTCGTTCTTCACTATCAAGTGTTTCTTTTTTTTTCTTCCCAGAAACATTTATACTTATACGTACTTCCTGTTATTACTCTTACTTAAGTTACTTTGTTATCATTTTAGGTGTATGGTGTTTTGCTTGTGTGTTTGTGTGTATGACTGTATCCATGGAGTCCAGAAGAGGGCATTGGATCCCCTGGAACTGGAGTTACAGACAGTTGTGAGCTGCCATGTGGGTGCTGGGAATTGAACCCAGGTCCTCTAGAAGAACTGCCAGTGCTCTTAACCACCGAGCCATTTCTCCAGCTAATTTAATAGTCCAAAACCACGTCAACATGGTCGAAAGATAGAAAATAAAGCAGAATTAAATCAAGCACTAGCAGGATGTCCTCTGGACCCACACTGTTGTGTCTGGTGTCTCTCCACCTTTGATCTCTCTTAGCCATGGCGGTTTTCCCTGAGCTTTCAAACACCCGGTCTCACGTGTGTCTTAGTTACTTTCCCTCTTGCTAAGAGAAAATACTGACAAGAGCAAAGGAAGGGAGGAAGGAAGGAAAGAAGGAAGGAAGGAGGAAAGACGGAAGGAAGGAAGGAAGGAAGGAAAGAAGGAAGGAAGGGAGGGAGGGAGGAAGGGAAGGAAAAAAGGAAGCAAGCAAGCATTTGTTTTGGCTCACAGTTTGAGGGTACAATCCATTATGGGTGGGAAAATCCTAGTGTCGGGAGCTTGAAGCAACTGGTCACATGACATCCACATAGGAAGACGAGAGATGAATGCCTATGCTCCACCCATTTTCTCCCTTTTATGCAATCCAGAACCCCAGCTCTGGGAGAAGCATCACCGTCCTTTAGGGTGAGTCTTCTCACCTCTTCTTTCCCAGTCCTTCATGGATATGCCCAGAGGCTAATGTAATTTAGACTAGCTTCTACAGGCGTGCCTAGAGGTCGGTCTCCTAGGTGACTCCAGAGCCTCTGGTTGGTGAGCATCATTACCCATCATAACTCAAGAGGCTGACAGACAAAACCACTGACATTCAGCATGAGGGAGCTGAGGCAGGAAGAGCACAAACCCATGGCCAACCTGGGCTGCATAGCCAACTCCGGTTTCAAACAAACAAAACATCCCAGGTACCAGTGGGATGGGAACTGGAGCTCACCCACCACTGATGGGAGGGGTCAAATGGTACAAGGATGTCACGATACTGCTTGGCAGATCTACTGAAAGTAAACCTACCCCAGTAATTAAGTGGTCCTGTCCTTGGTAAAGCCAGACTGTGGGCATGCCTGTGGTTATCATAGGAGATATACGGGAGTTCGAGATATTTCTTAGAGTCTCCACGCAGGACTGGCCCAGAGCAGTCTAGTAACACACAAGATCTTATACAGCAATGAGAATGGGCAGTCTGCAAACGCACGCCCCTTGAGGGGAACTCTCACCCGTTGACGATAGCAATAGATACCAACATACACACCAGCTATAGGGCTCAGTCCACTCCTGGAAGGAGAAAACAGGTGGGATGGGTCCTTGTAGAGAGGACAAGTCCCCTAGGGGAGGACCTGGCTGGGAGGGGTCATGTGGAAAGCTGTTAGAAGTCACTGGAACCTGACCCAGGCTGATGATAACCTTGGTGTGAGTCCAGGTAAAATTCCCCAGAGATATACCTTTAAGGTCTGTGTAGCTGACTGTTCGGCTGTCTTTTGTTTGCCTGGTTGGGGACTGATTCTAGGCTTAAGCTGGCCTGCAGCTCACTCTGTAGCTCAGGGTGGCAGTCCTCCTACCCTGGCCTCCCAAGGGTTGAGTGACAGGTGCGGGCTAGCGCCACAGGCCTTGCTGTGTGTTTTTTTTTTTTTTTTTTTTTTGGTTTTTTTCGAGACAGGGTTTCTCTGTGTAGCTTTGGGCCTTTCCTGGAGCTCACTTGGTAGCCCAGGCTGGCCTCGAACTCACAGAGATTCTCCTATCTCTGCCTCCCGAGTGCTGGGATTAAAGGCGTGCGCCACCTGTGTTTTACATTTACTCATGTGTGTGTGTGAATTTTGGGAGTTGGGTCTCTCCTTTTACTACGTGGGTCCTGAGGGCTGAAATCAGGTCATTAGGCTTGGTCAAAAGTGCCTTTATCTGCTGAGACATCTCACTGGCTCCTCTGCAATGTTTTATGTGTAAGAGGGAGGAGAAAAAGGTCTCGACATAAAGCCACCCTCTCCCCAAACCAGCCCTGGAGCCTACCCTCAGAGTGTCCTTGGCTGACAATGGTCCTGCCCATCATCTCCCGTGGTGCAATGAATTTCCCAAACAGACCTAGTGTCTTGACCTTCCGTCCCTCCAGAACTCTCTCCTCTACGTAGGCCAGTGGTTCTCAACCTTCCTAATGCTGTGACCCTTTAATACAGTTCCTCATGTTGCGGTGATCCCCTACCATAAAATTACTTTGTTGCTACTTCCTAACTGTAATTTTACTACCGTTATAAATGGTAACGTAAATATATGATATGCAAGATATCTGAGATGCGACCCCCCCCATAGGAATCGTGACCCACACGTTGAGAACCACTGACCTAGAGGCACCGTGGACACTGTTATTCCCTCCCCCAAGCCCAGGCACCCTGTAACTGTTGTGACCCACATTGCAGAAGTGACACTGGCTGACTTCCAAGGGTAGATCATAGGTGGCGTGGCTCCTTCTGGATGTCTTTGACATACGGTTTTGAAACCACGATGTAGGAAGCTGGTGATCCTGATGCCACCATGCCATGGAGACCAAGCAGTGAGAACGCAGAGTGAGCCGCCCCAGCCATCCTGACCAATGAATGGCCTATACAACCTGCCATCTGCCAGGTCCTACCCCGCACAGGCTCCTGACTTCACGCAGCACTCTGGCCTGCTTCAGCCTGCTCCATCCTGGGGTGGGCTGCTACACAGAGATGTTTCACGGAAACACCTGGCTACCTTCTTCCTCAGGGCCTTCCACCCCGCCCGCCACACCAGTGTGCCCACTTCCCCATTACAGAAATGCCTCCCTTCCAGGCTGCGGCAATCTGGTCACGCTTCTAGGCCAGATGTTGCCACACCTCCTCCAGGAAGCCTTCAGCTTGAAGTGCCTGGCGGTGGCAGGAGCAGATCATGACTAGGTTCAAGTCCCAGACTACCTACTTCCCAGGTGGGTCGCTGGGCAGAGTACGTGTGACTCAGCCCCAGATTCCTGATATATAAAGTTTGGGTAGTCACAGTGGATGTTTCACACGGGGACTAAAAGGGATCACATTTCGGGAAGTACTCAGACTGTCCCAGCCACAAGAGCCCTCTGGAATGTTGGCAGTAATTGTTGTCCCAGGTCTCTTCGGGGGGGGGGGGGGGGGGTTGTCCTCTGATCTCCAGAGTCCCATTCGCTGGTGACTTAATGATATCCATTCATTTGTTCATTCTTTTTCTGCATGGTGAGCTGGGCTCAGTTGGAGGCCAGCGGTTGTCCATCACATTCACTCACCCACTTACTAGTCTGCTGGCATTGCCCACGCCTCTGGGACAAGCTGTGTGCCTGGTTCTGAGCCCAGCTGCAGGGAAGCAGTGATGGGGGAGGTGGGCTCCATCGTGACCATCAGAGGCTTACATTCTCTGGGGAAGGTATCAGATGGATACAGAAGGGCGTCGGCAGGCTTTGATGAGAGCATCCAAGAGGACTAAGACCTCAGAAGAAGAAATCGCTGAGTCGTCCCCTCTCTTTCTAATGGGGAGAGGGGACGAGTGTGCAGTGAGAACTGGGGAGGGGGTACATGGGAGCCAGAGATGAGGAGGGGGTGGGAAGAACAGGGCAGGCAGAGCAATCGGAACGGCCGGAAGCTTCTGCAGGGAGGCTGGGTGGATGAGTGTGGCCGGAAGCCATTTGCATTGCCAGTGTCCTGGGTGGTCCCCAGGTACGGACTTGGAAGTTACAACATTATACAGCGAGCCTTTCCTATCCCCAGGTTCTAATCCACGGAATCGATCAATCTCAGATTGGAAATATTCAGGGAAAACAAAACAAAACAAAACCCAAGCTAAAACCTCTGGGCATCATAATGTATATTTGCAATCTTGGCACTTGGGAGGCTGAGGCAGGAGGATAGCAGCAAGTTTAAGGCAACCTTGCTTAGAAGCCATACCCTGCCCCCCAAAACAAAATCAAAAACGGGCTGGAGAGATGATTGGCTGGTTAAGAGCACTTGTCGCGATAGCAGAGGACCCGGATTTGGTTCCCAGCTCTCGCCTGGGTGGTTCACTATTGCCTACAGCTGCAGCTCCAGGGGATTTGATACACAGGCAAGGGAGATGAGGCCACAAAAGGAGAAGCGAACTCCCTAAATTCCAGGAATACACACAGGGGTTTGAACCCAGCCTTTCTCTTTCATCCTAGGGCGCTCATTCTACCAGGAGCCTGTTGCAGTGAAGGCTGGGCCTGGCTGGGATTATGGCTCTGCCCCAGGCCTTATTCCTTACCTTGGGCAGCACCTGGCCCGTACCCAGTTTGGGGACATGGAGAGTTCGGGGACTCGGCACAGGATCAGCTGCTGAACCCATCTGTGTCACACAACTTCAAGCGACTTCCCCTGTGAACACCAGGGGAATTTATTCACTAGCCTTCCGGGCAGGGGTGGTTCTCTCAGCATCTCCTTCAGGGGCAAGGGCTGGTAGGATGCTGTGAGTCATGAGGATGAAGGCAAGGAGGACCCATGGCTTGTGACGGGCCACGTTAAAGCAAGCAGGAAGCCTGGTCCTTTCGGAAGCGTTAGGTGAGACCTTAGGACTTCGATCTGGCTGTTCCTTCCATCTGCTCCACCCTTCTCTCTCATCTCCTCCTCAGCTGGGCTTTCCGATGCCCCTGGGCAGAGGTGAGGGTTTCTTCAGCAGTGACTGCTGAGGGAGGGCCTTTCTCTCAGGGTCTGCAGGCCATCAGATGGTGTGGGGCACAGACAGGTGAGACAGGAGGAGAGGTCACAGCCACACACCAACACACACTCTAGCTCCACAGTCCCCGGTGCATACAGCCTCGGGAAACCTGTGACTTCTCAGCAAGCGACAGGAGGGAGGTCCCTGGTCGGTGGTTCATGTAGCTGTTTGGAGGCCCTAAGGTAGCTCTGCACAGTGCACATACAGGATGTGTTGGTGTATAAACGGTCACTGATTTTGTGCTCAGCCCTACCTCGGAGTCACCAGATACAGTCATTGTTGTCTCTTGTTCAGCCCAGGTCACAAAGAGGGGGTGGGGGCTGGAATTGGAATCGGACCTTCGTGACACCAGGTGGGCAGGCAGCACCAGGAACCCTGCCAGGCCCAGGGGGCAGTGACTCAGTGGCAGGTCCCCACATCTCTTCTCCCACCCCTCCCTTTCCAGCTGACTCAGCCAGACTCTCCAGGGCCTTTCTCTGGAATGCTGGGCCCCAGGCTGTGTTCCTGGCCACCTCCTCTTGTAGGCAGGGCACACCTTCCATAGAGATGCTACACTGGCTCCCCTCCATCTTCAATCTCCTCTCTGCTACAGGCTTCCTTGGGGGAAGAAGAGGTACACGTAGGACCCTTGAGGAAGCTAGGTGGTACAGCCTGGGGAAGGGATGGCCGGTCTAGCCTCAGTATCTTGTCTGCCCACCGCTGTCTAGCTCTTCTCTCTGGTCTTAAGCCATTCCCCCATTTGTCCCTACCTCCCAGCTCAGCCTTACCTCTGGCCTCATACCCCACCCAAGGCCAGGTGGGCACAGATCTCTGGTTGAAACTAGGGTGAGTCATCATTTCTGTTCCCTGATGCCAAGTTGCTGGGCATGGCCAAGTCGGGGAAGGGATGTGGGGACAGGGCCACCTCATACACACCCACACCCCTCCCTCCTCTGTCTGTCTATCTTTTTGTCTGTCGCTCTCTCCTTTTCTGATGTCTCCAGCTCTCCAGGAGACCTGAATTCCTGGGATGCCATCAGAGGTCTTCAGAGAGGAAGGAGAAAGTGTTAGTGCCCAGGCAGCCCTGAAAAGTGGTGAGAAAAAAAGGGGGGGTCCCAACCTCCACACACTCCGTGGCTGGCCTGGGGAAGACATTGATTACACAGCCCCACTCCTGACAAAAGTAAAGGTTGACACCCTGTTGGTGCCCTACCAGCCTGTGCTCCGTCCCTAGCTCTTGTCCCCTGTCTCCTCTCCTTTCTGTTCCAGTCCTCATCCTCGAATTTGGAACATTCTAGCCCACTCCTACTAACAGGTAAGCAGGGTAGTCCCAGGGAGATGGGTGTAGAGAAAGCATCAGTGGCCAGAGAGGTAGAATGACGTCTTTGCCTGCAGGAGGGTGACATTTGATCTCAGCTCTGGTAGCTCCAGACGGAAGATCAGGCTAGGAACAGAGGGCCACACATTCTAGGTAGAGGGAACGCCGAGATAAAGAGCTGACAGGACCAGATCAGGGCCTGTGGGTGAGTGGGGATGGTGGGGAGTACCCATCGCTGGTAGGTCCAGGGTATTTCCATCTTCCGGTTTGGTGGAAAAACTTTGAAGGTTTAAATCCGAGAGACGTCTATTTTGAAAGGATGTTGTGAGTTTGTAGTCCCAGCTACTTGGATGCTGAGGCAGGAGGATTACTTGAACCAGGGCTTTTGAGGCTAGAGTGGGCAGTCTAGTGAGATCTCATTTCAGCAACAAAATAAAGAACAACCCTTCTGGCCGCTCAGTGGGAAACACACTGTGACTCAGAGTTAGAGCGGGGGTGGGGTGTGTGTGTGTGTGTGTGTGTAGGATCCAGAGGTGATGGGATGTGGAGGGGTTTGAACCTGGGCATGTACGTGCTCCTTGATGAGTTGGGAAGAGAACTGACTTTGAAGATGGAGGTGCCTCAACTCACACACACCATCTATCCCTGCACAGGGAGGGCTCGTCATTACTCACACTCAGCCATTCCTCCAAGGGGAAGGCTTTTGTTCGAGAAGACATGGCTAAGGCCCAATGTCAGTCCCCAGGGAACCAGGCCTGCTCTTCCACCGTCCTCCCTGGGTGTGGCTGGCACTGCTCACCCCTGTCACCTGCAGACAGGGAAATGGAGCCTTGGGGAGGACCAGCATTCCTGGTCAGGAGCCTGAGGACCAAGGTGTGCCGGCACAGGGGCTCTGCCCTCTGTCTCCCTGCAACAGCCATGCTTTCTTGGCATGGTGACAGGGAGAAGAAGTCACAAGAAGACAGTATTGGGAGGGATGCTTAATGATATCCATCCACCCACCATGCTGGGGATACCTGGGGACAACAGACCGAGCAGGGGCATCTGCTGACTATGGAGATGTGGGCATGGTGCTGAGTGTCTGCTGCCTGGCTCCATACCCACACAGGCAAGTGTGTATGTGTGCCTGTGTGTGTGCACGTGAGTGTGTATGTGTATACAATTGTGTGTAACCATGTATGTGCGCAGAATTGTGGTGTCTACATAATTGTGCGTAACCATGTGTTCACGTGTACAACTGTGCAGATGTATCTGTAAGGTATGTGAAATTGTGCATGTGCCTTTGAGTGTGTCTGTGTTATCGTGTGTGTCTATGTGAGTGTGACATTGTAAATGTGTGTAGACGTGTGTGTGTGTGTGTGTGTGTGTGTGTGTGTGCCTGTGAGTGTGTGTGCAACCATGCATATGGTGTGTGTGTAATCCTGTGTATGCATGTTGGTATGTCTGTGAATAGTGAACATATCTATGTATCCATGCGAACGTGTCTGTGAAACCAAGTGTGTGCCTGTGAGTATGCATGTGACCGTGTGTACACATATGGGGTGTTTCAGGACCTCTACAGCTTCTTCAGGACCAGGCTCTGGGACCCGATTTGACCCCAGTGACCCCCACGCTTCGTCCTGTCATCTTACAAGCGGACTCTTAGTTTCAGTGCCTAATCCTCGGCCCTGCTTTTGCCTCTGATGAGACAATAATTAACCAGAGACTCATTTTCCAGGCTTCCTTCCCATTATCCTTGCCAAGTGAAAATATTCACTCCGGGGAGGAGACAATGCTTGCTGTGGGAAGCATAGAGCCAGGGTGTCCATGGCCAGCAGAGGAGAGGTACAGCCTAGTGTGAACCTGGACATTGGGCCTCGGGAGAGGAGAGGGTTCAGGGCTGGATCCAGTGCTACCTCACTGTGGGGCATGTTCTTGCCCTCTCTGGGCCTCTGCTTCCTCCTTTGTTAATGTGTAGGTTTGCACGAGAATTCAGTCCTTCTCAAGTGGTTCTTCTGAAGGCGAAAAGGTGATCCTCCAGACAAAACCAAGTCAAGGACAGTCTGTGGTTCCTTAAGGCTGGGAAGGAACTAGGTTATGTAGGTAAACTAGTTTCTTTTCTTTTCTTTTTTTTCTTTTTTTTGGTTTTTCGAGACAGGGTTTTCCCTGTGTAGCTTTGGTGCCTTTCCTGGAACTCACTTGGTAGCCCAGGCTGGCCTCCAACTCACAGAGATCCGCCTGCCTCTGCCTCCCAAGTGCTGGGACTAAAGGCGTGCGCCACCACCGCCCGGCGGTAAACTAGTTTCTTTAAGGCAGGACTTTGTTCAGGGCCTTTGCGGTTGAACCTTGTTTCCTTGGGC
Source organism: Peromyscus nudipes (assembly GCA_902168325.1). NCBI lineage: Eukaryota > Metazoa > Chordata > Mammalia > Rodentia > Cricetidae > Peromyscus > Peromyscus nudipes. The sequence continues at coordinate 15,939 of CABHPH010078213.1, forward strand.
GAGCGATGCATCTGATTCAGAAGGTATGGGTGGGTTTGGGGACTCACACATCTTTCCAACTCCTTCTGTGCCCTCTCAACCCTGTCCCCTCTACCCTGAGGGCATTTTCCAGTGCCCAGAGAGCAGGTTTTCATGTGAGTGCAGACAGACCTTACTGTGGGAGTGAGCACTAGTCTCCAGGGTGGAGGGGAGTTTTGAGGCTGCTTATCTCAAACGTAATTGTCTTTAACCACAAAGCCCTCCTCAGGCATCTCTTGGACCACAGTCTGGAGGAACAGCCATTGAGAAATGCAAGCATCCTGGTCCCCATGTACCATCAACTTCACCCAGGAAGGGAGGTGCAGTATGGATGCGTGCAGGGACTGACTCCTATCTTTGGAAAGGTGCCCATGACCCCTCCCCTCGGCTGCCCACACAGGCTGTCCTGAGCTTGGGGGAAGATGCGAGCTCTTGGCAATGTGTTTGGGAACACTGAGACTGGGGAGGGACAAGCCCTTGTCCAGGTCACTGGAAGATAAGAGGCCCCGCTGGGAACAGGATGCAATGATTCCAACACTGAAGTACAGAGGCTCACGGCAGATCAGGGTCTTGCAAATGCTTGGACATAGGGTGTTTGGGGGAGGGAGAGTCATGTGAGTGTCCTGTCCCTGGTTGAAGTCCCGCCCGACACTGTAAGGCTATTATCCCAGAAAATGGACAATGTGGAAGTTCTGCCGACTTCTGAGGCCCTGTCCCCACACTTTACAGCCATTTCCCGAGAAACAGACATGGGTTATGCGCAGGTATGTGGCTCCAGGAAGAGTGGACATACCATGCAGGTTGAAGTGAGTGTGAAGGGGTCCTGTGTGTGAGATCTGAACCCAGAACCCGCTGAGTGAACGTGACCTGTTTGCCGCAGGACGTGTGTGGCCAGCGCAGCGGACACTTGTCGTGTCCAGGGCTCCGAGTGGCCAGCTGCACCCTGGCGTCGGGTATGGGGTGGGTGCCGACAGCTGTTGGCGCGCGTGGCCGGGACAAGGTGTGTGCGGCGGTGGCGCGCGGGGGTGTGGGGGTGTGAGCGTGCGTGTGGCGGCCCCGCCCCGTCGGGGGCCGGGCAGGTGTGGGCGGGCCGCGGGGACCCCGCCAGGACAGGCCGGGAGAGCCGGCGGGAAACAGGA
>CABHPH010078214.1:0-12632 GCA_902168325.1 Peromyscus nudipes
CAGAGCTCCAATTCTGCAGACCAGGAAGAAAAGTTCAATGCTCCTCCAGCACTGTCCCACAGGCCTCTGTGTTCTTTATGTACCTTTTGTGCATTGTTCATAGTACTTAGTTTCACACACGTATAGTCTCTTTCTGAACAAAAGTAAACATTATACATTTACAACATGCCCCCAAATGATGTGCACATATACATTCATATCCATTCTCATTGTAAAAGGCTCAGAGAAGTTCACTGACTATAGTCAATATAACTAAAAGTGACACCATTTATTTAACTGTACAATACTGACAGACAGATTCCTGTCTAGGACGTATTTGGGTTGGGTTTGGTTGGTGTTTTCATCTTCTCTTACAGAAAGTGTCTTGCCTTGAACATCATGAGAAGTGAAGATGTTAATGTTAACAATCCCGTCGAATTTCCAAAAATGGTATCTGTTGAGATCTAGTTTTCCTGTTCTCACAGACCAGGCATCGTGATAGCTGTGCACAGGATGGCCTTATGTTCTAGTAAACACCGGAGACAGCAGAGAGCAGAACTCAAGGGCAAGATTTCCACAGCACTGAGCAGAGGGTCCTGTGTCTCCTAGGAAATCTGAGGAGCTTGGGGCCACAGGAGGGATTTCCCTGGCATAATTTCTTTGACCTTCACAGAGCACAGTGCACTGAGAAGGGGCCTTACCCTCCAGTTCTGTTCTGCAGAAGAGCAAACTCAGGGTAGGGATGAGCTCAGGTTCCAGTTTGTAGTGACACTGTTTAGTAACTACTATTTCAGACTTCTTGTGGAACTTCTTGTGGAACCAAAGGACATCTGACGTCAGAGCAGTGGATTAAGTCCCTAAGTAGACTGTAGACACTCATGCTAGCCACTAATAAAAATGTTTACCTTAGTTTGTGATTTCTGAAGGTACCTTCCATCCACTCATGGTAACAGTCATTGCATAAGCTGAAGGAAAACTCAGAATTATTTTTTAAATGAATGAATGAATGGGCAGATGACTGTTAGTTAAGCTTTTGGGTGATAGTCATATTTAAATCCACATCTCTTTATAATCATGAAAATCCTCCCAAAATGAAAAACAGATCAATATCAGTATACTGTAAATGGAAAGATAAAAGCCATAAGTGAACAGAACAAGGTTTGTTTACAATTGAAGAAATTATAAACATAAATTAGGCACATTCCAAAGTGACATTAACTTATGAAATAGTCCTTTGGAAATTATACAAAATAGTATAAGCTCCCACCCGAATGGTATGAATGCATATAGGCACAATAAAATAATATACAAGTGTGGCATAAATTTATCAGGACTCACAAAACCCAATGATCTTTTATTTCAAATCTGGAAGAACACACAAAATTAATTTGAGAACATGTGTTGTGGAATAGAAGATTTGTTTAACTAAGTAAAGATGTGTTACATTTGTTTGTGTTGCAGAATAATTGTTTACTATGTAAAGATGTGTTGCATTTGTTTTACCTTGGCCTGCCTAAGGCACCCGATTAGTCTAATAAAAAGCCAAGGGATAGGTGGGGCTGATGAGCAGAAAGAAAAGGGGAGCTAGCCAGCCAGCGGCCAGTCAGATGGGGCCCAGACAGACAGACACAGAAAAAGCAAGAAAGCAGGATGGACAATATGTAGATGAGGTAAAGGAGCCTCAGGGCAGCACATAGATTAATAGAAATGGGTTCATTTAAGTTTTTAAAAAAAGCTAGCTAAGAAACAAGCCTAAGCTAAGGCTGAGCATTCATAACTAATAAGTCTCTGTGTCATAATTTGGGGACTGGAGGTCCAAGAAAGCCTGCTACAAACATGTTCATGCAAATTGACCTGAGAACATTCAGATTTTAATGGACTGTGATGCAAAAATTGATCATAAAATACTTTCAAATGGATTTGAAGGAAACATCAAAACAGTATGAAAATGGATTCATCCCAGAGATGCAATTTCTGTATACCCAAGTCAATGAACATAATAATCAAAGAAATAAGCTCAAGACTAGAAATTACATCTTGGTTCAGGCACCAAAACTTTTGACAAAATTCGGTGTGCCTTTGTTATGGAGTTCGTGACCACTGAGAAAATATCATAAACTCAATCCAACTGTAATTAAAGGATTTATTGATCAGCTGCTAGCAGGATGACAATCTCTGAGCCAAAACTTGAGATTTCTGTGAGAAGGGGGATGAGAAATTTTTAAATGAATTTTAAAGACAAAACCCAAAAGAAGACCTTCAATACCCACACAAACAAGCAACAAACAAAACCAAACCAAATTAAAGAACCTGGTCCGCTCTGCCATGCTAAGTGATCAGGGCAACCCAAAACAATTCTTGGGTTTCTGCCTAAGCAAGCCACAGAAGCTGAAAAAGAAGTTAGTCATATCATAACAGGTGAATGGTCAAGGCTGTACATTCCTGGGTGAAGGTCACTGAGTCAGGGTTACAGGGAATTTACCAGGGACTGGAGTCAGAGACAAATGGCTAGTGGGGACCAAAATGGATGTCTAGATTAAACTGGAGTTTCTTTAGCCATTACACTTTCATGATAAAAGCCTGGCAGATGCTTGGAATAGAAGCAACATATCTCAATATAGTGAGACAAACCAATAACCAATGTTACACTAAATGGGAAAAAATCAAACCATTGTTACTAAAATCTGGAGTAAATTAAGGATGCCCACTTTCTCCGCTCTCTTCCAATATTCTACCTGAAGTCTAAGCTACAGCAATAAGACAAATGAAGGAAATGAAAGGGATACAAATAAGAAAGGAAGAAATCAAAGTGTCTTTGTTTGCACAGTTATGATTCTACATGAGACACTGATTGACTCTACCAGAGAATTCCTAAGAATGATCAACACTTTCAGTACAGCACCAGAACAAAAACTGACATAAAAATTAGATACAGAGAGTGCAAGCTAGAATTTAGTGCTTGAATTTTGGGCACAACATACTTATCGAAGCTCATGGTAGAAGCTGAGGACCAGGACAGGTCACACAGTATTTCCTTAAACAGCACCAAGCATAGGGACTGGATACTCACCTGTGTAAACATCAAAGGTCAACATGAAAAAGACTCATCCATATGTTGTGTTTGGATCAGGAAGCTCACACAACTCCCCGTGTTACAGGTTTAGTCCTCAGCTGAGTTCTTTTACTAGGCTATGGGCCCTTTAAGAATGTGCCTGGCCTTTGGGTCACTGGGAGTATGCCCTTGGGGGCCCAAGACTATTTTCTCTCCCTTTTCTCATTCTCTGTCTATAGATAGGCAAGACCTCTTGCCACTGACCCTGTAGCTAAGGATGTCTCTTACCTTCTGACCCTCCAGCCTCCACCTCCCAAACCCAGAGATTTTGGGCCCAAAGAACCACACAAGTGATGAGACACTGAAAAGAGAGAGCCAAGGGCTTGTGTGTGCAAGGCATGCATCCTGCCACCTCAGCTGCATCCCCTCTCTCTTGTTGTCTAGGGCATGCAGAAGTGAATGGGTCCACTCGGTGTTCCTTGTGTTTGATACCCTCTCTCACCACAGAATCACTGTGGACTGAAGCCTCCAGCACTACGAGACAAAGTAGACCTTTTCTCTTTGTACACTAGCTATCTTAGGCGTTTTCATACAAGACAGCTGACTACCATGCCGCATTCTGCTCAAGCTCATTATAACACTCACTCTTACTGAGGGAGCTATGGATTCTCTTGACACCCATGAGAACAAAGAGAGAGTAGAGATTGGTCTGACTTACAGAACTTTGTAGAGAGGGGGAAGTGGTGGCACATGCCTTTAGTACCAATATTCAAAATGCAGAAGCACGTTGATCAATCTCTGTGAGTTTGAATCCAGCTTGGTCTACAAGGATACTTTGTGATTTTAGACTCAGGTCTAAATAGGGCACTGAGCTAAAAAAAAAAAAAAAAAGCAAACGAACAAAAAACACTCTTGAAAATGTTTTAATATGTTAGGCCCTGTCTTTATACTGCCAAATCTTCCATAAATAAACACAAAAAGAATTTGTATGTTATAATAAGTTCTGGAAACTTTGTTGGCAAGATGATTAGGGGGCTATCCATGCAATAATCATCTGTTGTAGAAATCCTTCCACAAGTATGCAAAGAATGCAAAATCAAGATATGTCCATGGAACAATTTGTACAGATAAAAAGAAGAAAAGAAATGAGTAGAGAGGGATGTGAGGGTGACCTGAGCAGCCCAACTCAGGAGGTAGGGCTCAAAGAGAAGGAGTAAGAGAGCCCCCAGAGTAGAGGCTTGGACCTCAGACAACTTCACTCAGGAAACTTGGCTCTGTTATTCAACAGAGTTCTGAGAGGAGCTTCTCCCTCCTTCCCTCCTTCCTCCCACCCTCCCCACTATTTGTCTTTTTATGTATATGGGCATTTTCCATGCATGTATAGATGTGCATCATATACATGCCTGGTGTGTGAAGAGGGAAAAAGGGGGCATGGGATCCTCTGGAACTGGAGTTACATTGAGAGGACCAAGCAGACGCCATGACAGGCTGCTCAGTCTTCTCTCTGAGATCAGGCCTCAATTTCAGTTTCCTGAGACTGAATAGGCAGTTTCTGAGGAAAAGTCACAAACAATGGGCAATTAATCACTGGTACTCCTGACAACAAGGATAAGGGAGATAGGATGCACCAAGCCTGGGCCACTGAGCCAGCCCTCACAGTCAGTATGTGCTAGGCCAGTCAGCCTCCATAGCAGCTCAAGGACAAAGCCAGGGACTTGCCCAGGCCTGCCGCCAAATGGAAAACTGTACCCTGGCCAGCCTCTAGTTAGCCCTGGCCAATTAGAATGTACCGATATGATTGCCACTTGCTTGAGCCAATCATATCTAAAGTGACCTACCTGCCGTAGGACCACACTTTGGCTTTGCTTAAAAGGTACTCACACATCTCTCTCAGAGTCTTCACTATCTTGCCTTTGTGTGAGGTGGCAGGTCTCAGGATGCTGGAATAATAAACGCTCTCTGCATACACATATGGTAGTCTTTTGTGAGATATCTCCAGGACCCTAACAACATGTGGTTGTATATTGTCGTGTGGGGGCTGGAAATGGACACTGGGTGGTCTGAAAGAGCAGCTAGTGCTCTTAACTGCTTAGTTAGCTATCACTTGGCCTCCCCAAAGAAGTCTGAGTCATTCACTAAAATTATACAAGGCCCAAAAGAAGCCTTCACTGATTTTTTGCAAAGATTGACTTCAGCTGTAAATAGAATAGTATCAGATTCAGAAGTAAGAAAAATATTAATCAAAACTTTGGCTTTTGAAAATGCTAATTCAGAATGCAAAAGGGTGATAAGGCCTTTAGAGGTGAGATCAGTACCAATAGATGGATGGATTAGAAACACAGGTGACATTGGATCTCACATTTATAATGCTACTCTGATAGGAGAAGTAATTTCTAAAAGTTTTTAAAAAAATCAAAATGTCAGATATTTTAATTGTGGTAAACAAGGTCATTTGAAAAGAAATTGTAGGCAAAGTGTTCCTAGAAACAATGTTTTTTTTTCTAGAGATAATCCAAAAAGAAGGCCCCAGCCTTCTGGAGGATGCAGAAAGTGTGGCAAAGGCCAGTATTGGACTAATGAATGCAGATCAACAATGGACAGGCAAGGTAACCCTTTGCAGTCAGAAAATGTCCTGGGGGGTTTCCTGCATGCTCCAATAGCAAATTTGATTTAGTCATTCCCTGTCAGCATTGGAGAAACTCATACACAGAGCAATTAGAAGATTTAATGCCTGTTGTTAAAAACAACACTGCTCTGGATGTAATCAAGTACAGAACAGAACAGCTTCAATAGATAAAACAAAAAATTCAGGAGAGACCAGAAAACAAGCATTTTGACAAACTTCTATAAATGGTCAGAGACCAAAGCTAAAAATGCAAATAACTGGCATTGAAATTGAAGGTTTAGTAGACATAGGAGCAGGTATTACAATAATTTCACCAAAATTTTGGCATCCAGATTGGCCTCTTCAGGAGGTAAATATTCAGCTTCTAAGGATTGGAAACTTTATCTCAGGTAAACAAAGTTAAAAATGGGTTGAGTATATAGGGCTAGAAGGACAAATAGGAAAATTAAAGTCATATGTAGCTAATATAGCCATGAATTTTCAGGGATATGATTTGTTGCAGCAATGGAAAACACAAATTAACATTTCTCCAGTCTCAGAAACAAACCATAAAATAAAGAATGCTTCTGAGAAAAATATTAAAAGATATTATTAAGAGGAGTCACAGACCATTCAGATTGTACATAAACAGGAACACAACAGCTGTTGGTCTTTCAAAGTTACCAACTATCCTTCTTTTAAAATGGTTAACTGACAAACCTGTATGGGTGGAACCATGGCCTTTGACATCAGAAAAATTACAGGCACTAGAACAGCTGGTACAGAAGCAGCTAACCTCAACACATTGAAGAATTGGCTAGTCCGTGGAGTTTTCCTATATTTGTCATTAAAAAGAAATCTGGAAAATGGAGAATGTTAACAGATTTAAGAGCCATAAATAAGGAGATTTAGACAATGGGCTCTTTATAGGCTAGAATTCCCCTGTCTATTTTATTACCTAAGAGATAATATATTATAGTGATTGATTTAAAAGACTGCCTTTTTACTATACCTTTACAAGAACAGGATAAAGAAATATTTACCATCATAGTACCTACTTATGATAATGCTCAACCTGTTAAAAGGTTATCAGTGGAAAGTTCTTCTACAAGGAATGTTAAACAGCCCTACCTTATGTCAATATTTTGTACAACAGCCATTATTAATCATTCATAAACAGTTTCCTCAATCTAAAATTTATCATTATATGGATGATATCTTCCTGGCTGATTCAGACACAGATACCTTAAAAAAATGTTTGATGAAGTAAAGATAATTTTGCCTTGCTTGGGATTACAAACTGCTTCTGAAAAAAATACAAAGAGGAGATTCTATCAATTATCTAGGATATAAGATAGGTTTACAGAAAATTTGACCACAGAAAGTACAAATCAGGAGAGATCACTCACAAACTCTTAATGATTTTCAAAGATTTCTGGGAGACGTTAACTGGTTACACGCCACAATTGGATTAACAACTTAAGAACTAAGTAATTTATTTCAAACATTACAAGGTGATGTGATAAGGACTTAAATAGTCCAAGAAAATTAACAGCCGAGGCTGAGAGAGAATTAGCTCTGGTAGAAAAGAAATTACAGGATGCACATGTGTATGCCTGGATCCAAAGCTTGATGGTATTTTAGTCATTTTGCCTTTTACTCATTCTTCCACAGGAATTCTGATGCAGAGAGAAGATAATATCTTAGAATGGATATTTTTAGCACACAAACAGAGTAAAAATTTAAGACCTATGTAGAAAAGGTTTCTGATTTGATTCTGAAAGGAAAAAGACTTCATCAATTAGCAGAAATAGACCCAGCAGAAATTATGGTACCTTTTACTAATGCTGAAATTGCCTCATTATGGGCAGAAAATGAACACTGGCAACGAGCTTGAAGTAATTTTTTTGGGGAGAGATTAACAACAAATATCCCCAAAGCAAGAAATTTCAATTTATAGAAAGAATTGAGTTTTTAAGAAGAAAAGTGGAACTTCATGGAACCAGGATCAGCTGAGGAGCTGGAGAACACTGTCAGTGTAGAGTGGCACAGATTGATCTCAAGCCTTTAATCCCAGCACTCAGGGAAGGAGCCATCGCCTTGGGACAGGACCATAACGGATGAGCATTCTGCCAGAGGCCAACCCGGGGTCCAGCTGCTAATCATGTGAAGCCCAACAACTTGGAGGTGCTGGTGAGATTGCCCTACTGATCAACCTGTTCAGCTGAGATCCATTCAGGCAGGAGAGGTTGCAGAAGCCTGCAGCCTGCAATCTGAGGAAGCAAGATCAGCTAAGGAGTTGGCAAGGAGTAGAATGTGACCCAAGAAGGCAAGAGAAGAAGCCATCCAGTCACTGAACCAGATCACCAGAATCATAAGCCCACTCTACATCAACTGGGAATAGGTAAGGCCCCATCTCCAGACTGGCAAACCAGGTCTCTACCCCCTAGGCCCCAGCCAGTGGAGCCCCAGGGACCAGACAGCTATCTTTTCCTGCTCCCTCACCATAAAAAACAGCCCCTGCAAACCCAACAACCACCAGAGTCATAAGCCCACCCTGCACTGATTGGGAACAGCTGCTTCCTGAGAAAGAACCCACTAACACCAATTGGAATAAGCAGCTCCCAGAGAAACAGAGCCCAACAGCACCAATTTGACCAAGAACTCCCAGTGAATCAAGACTATCAATTAGAACAAGAGAGGCACCCTCAGACACAGACACTGCCTGCACCTAGCAGAGGAAGAGATGAGTAGATGCCAGTGCAAAAATATAGGTAACAACATAAAGACCTATATGACACCATCAGAACCTACAATTCTACACCTGCAAGACCTGAACATACCAATGCAGAAGAAGCAGAAGAAATCAATACTAAAAATGACTTTAAGAAGATGATAGGTGCCCTTAAAGAGGAAATTAAAAACTCCCCTAAAGAGGAAATGAAAAATTCCCTTAAAGAGGAAATGGAAGAAAAAAAACAAACAAAAAATTGGAAGAAATCAAAGAAAACCAATAAAGGAATTAAACAGATGAAGGAAACAGTTCAAGATTTGAAAATTGAAATCGAGACAATAAAGAAGACACAAACTGAGGGAATGTTGGAAATAGAAAATCTGACTAAACAAACAGGAACTACAAACCAACAAAATGCAAGAGATAGAACAGAGAATCTCTGACATTGAAGACATACTAGAGAAAATAGATTCATCAGTCAAAGAAAACACTAAAGCCAAAAAATTTGTAACACAAAACATCCAGGAAATTTGGGACACCATGAAAAGACCAAACATAAGAATAAGAGGGATAGAAGAAGGAGAAGAATACCAACTCAAAGGCACAGAAAATATATCCAATAAAATCATAGAAGAAAACTTTCCTAACCTAAAAAAAGAAATACCTATGAAGATACAAGAAGCTTACAGAACACCAAATAGGCTGGATCCAAAAAAAAGTCCCCTCGCCACATAATAATCAAAACACTAAACATACAGAACAAAAAAATATTAAGAACTGCAAAGGAAAAAGGCCAAGTAACATATAAAGGCAGACCCATCAGAATAACACCAGACTTCTCAATAGAGACTATGAAAGCTAGAAGGTCCTGGACAACCGTTATGCAGACACTATGGATGCCAACCCAGACTAGTATACCCAGCAAAACTCTCAATCACCATAGACTGAGTAAACAAAATATTACATGATAAAACCAGATTTAAACAATACCTATCCACAAATCCAGCTCTACAGAAAGCACTAGAAGGAAAAAAATCCAACCTAAGGAAATTAAACACACCCATGAACACTCAGGCAGTAGATAATCCCACACCAACAAATACCAAAGAAGGGAAACACAACACTACCACCAAAAAATAACAGGAATTAACAATCACTGGTCATTAATATCCATCAATATCAATGGTTTCAACTCACGTATAAAAAGACACCAGCTAACAGAATGGACATGAAAACAGGATCTATCCTTCTGCTGCATACAAGAAACACACCGAAACTTCAAAGACAGACACTACCTCAGAGTAAAAGGCTGGGAAAAGGCTTTCCAATCAAATGGACTTAAGAAACAAGCTGGTGTAGCTATCCTAATATCTAATAAAATAGACTTCACACTAAAATCAATCAAAAGAGATTGGGAAGAACATTACATATTTATCACAGGGAAATACACTAAGATGAAGTCTCAATTCTGAACATTTATGCCCCAAATGCAAAGGCACCTACATTTATAAAAGAAACATTACTAAAACTTAAATCCCACATCAAACCCCAAACACTAGTAGTGGGAGGTTTCAACACACCACTCTCACCAATGGACAGATCTACCAGACTGAAACTTAACAGAGAAATAAATGACCTAACAGATGTTATGACTCAAATGGACTTAATGGACATCTATGGAACATTCCACCCTAACACAAAAGAATATACCTTCTTCTCAGCGCCCCATGGAACCTTCTCAAAAATCACCACATGCTCAGTCACAAAGCAAATCTCAACAGATACAAAAACATTGGAGCCGGGTGGTGGTGGCCCATGCCTTTAATTCCAGCACTCGGGAGGCAGAGCCAGGAGGATCTCTGTGAGTTCTAGGCCAGCCTGGCCTAGAGAGCAAGATCCAGGACAGACACCAAAAACTACACAGAGAAACCCTGTCTTGAAAAACCAAAAAACCAAAAAAAAAAAAAAGTAAAAGAAAAAGAAAGAAAAAAATTGGAATAACCTCTTGTATTTTATTGGACCACCATGCCTTAAAGTTAGATTTCATTAACAACAAAAGCCATAGAAAGCCTACAATCTCATGGAAACTCAATAATGCCCAACTGAACTACCAATAGGTCAAGGAAGAAATAAGAAAGAAATTAAAGATTTCCTAGAATTCAATAAAAATGAAAGTACAACATACCCAAACTTATAGGACACTATGAAAGCAGTGCTAGGAAGAAAATTCATAGCACTAAATGCATGCATAAAGAAATTGGAGAAATCTCACACTAATGACTTAGCAGCACACCTGAAAGCTCTAGAACATAAAGAAACAAACTCACTCAGGAGGAATAGATGCCAGGAAATAATCAAATTGAGGGCTGAAATCAATGAAATAGAAACAAAGAAAACAATACAAAGAATCAACAAAACAAAGAGTTGGCCCATTGAAAAACTCAACAAGATAGACAAACTCCTATCCAAATTAACCAAAAGGCAGAGAGAGAGAGCATCCAAATTAACAAAATCAGAAATGAAAAGGGAGACATAACAACAGACAATGAGGAAATCCAAAGAATCATCAGGTCATACTTCAAAAACCTGTACTCCACAAAATTGGAAAATCTGAAAGAAATGGACAATTTTCTGGATAGGTACCACATACCAAAGTTAAATCAAGACCAGATAAACTATTTAAATAGACCAATAACCCCTAAGGAAATAGAAACAGTCATTGAAAGTCTCCTAACCAAAAAAAAAAAAAAACAAAAAAAACCTCAGGACCAGATGGTTTCAGCATAGAATTCTACCAGATTTTTAAAGAAGAGCTAATTCCAACACTCTTCAAATTGTTCCACACAATAGAAACAGAAGGAATATTACCAAACCCTTTTTATGAGGCTACAGTTACCCTGATACCCAAACCACACAAAGATGCAACAAAGAAAGAGAATTACAGACCAATCTCCCTCATGAACATTGATGCAAAAATACTCAACAAAATATTGGCAAACCAAGTCCAAGAACACATAACTACCACGACCAAGTAGGCTTCATCCCAGGGATGCAAGGATGGTTCAACATATGAAGATTCGTCAACGTAATACACCATATAAACAAATTGAAAGAAAAAACCCACATGATCATCTCATTAGATGCTGAAAAAGCCTTTGACAAAATCCAACACTCTTTCATGATAAAGGTCTTAGAGAGATCAGGAATACAAGGAACAATCCTAAACATAATAAAGGCAATTTACAGCAAGCCAACAGCCAACATCAAATTAAATGAAGAGAAACTCAAAGCAATTCCACTAAAATCAGGAATAAGACAAGGCTGTCTTCTCTCTCCATACCTATTCAATATAGTACTTGAAGTTCTAGCTAGAGCAATAAGACAACAAAAGGAGATCAAAGGGATAGAAATTGGAAAGGAAGAAGTCAAACTTTCACTATTTGCAGACAATATGATAGTATACATAAGTGACCCCAAAATTCCCACCAGGGAACTCCTACAGCTGATAAACCCCTTCAGTAAAGTATCAGGATACAAGATCAACTCAAAAAAAATTAGTAGCCCTCCTATATAAAAATGATAAAAGGACTAAGAAAGAAGTCAGAGAAACATCACCCTTTACAAGAGCCACAAATAATATAAAATACCTTGGGGTAGCACTAACCAAACAAGTGAAGGACCTTCAGAGACTTTAAGTCTCTGAAGAAAGAACGTGAAGAAGATGTCAGAAAATGGAAAGATCTCCCATGCTCATGGATAGGTAGGATTAACATAGTAAAAATGGCAATCTTACCAAAAGCAATCTACAGATTCAATGCAATCCCCATCAAAATCCCAACAAAATTCTTCAAAGACTTGGAAAGAACAATACTCAACTTCATATGGAAAAACAAAAAACCCAGGATAGCTAAAAGAATCCTGTATAATAAAGCAACCTCTGAAGGCATCACCATCCCTGACCTCAAGCTTTACTATAGAGCTATAGTAATAAAAAAGCCACCGGGATGACAGATGGTCAGACGATCATCATGAGAGGGAGAGAAGAGAAGTTGACTAGAACTTCCAGAAAGACAGCTTTTTCTGCGATGTTCCAAGTGATGGCTATTCCAGAGTAGTGTTTGCTCCAGCAGGAGGGGAGACACTGTGGAATTTACCTGCAATTAAGTCAATGTGTGATGTGGATAATTCCAGGGTATGTAAAATACAGCTGAAATCTCTTCAGCATAATAAAGTTATGTTATGGAAACTTCAAAAAAAAAAAA
>CABHPH010078215.1:0-28638 GCA_902168325.1 Peromyscus nudipes
AAACTTTGATTTTCTCTTTTTAAATTGAAAATAGATTCATTTCTAATGTAGTATGTCCTGATGATAGTTTCCTCTCCCTCTACTCCTCCAAGTTCCTCTTCACCTCCCTTCCTCTCTGGATCCATTCCCTTTTTGTTTCTCATTAAAAAGGAGATAACCAAATATGTCAAAATAAAATATAAGATGAAGCAAAACTTTTCATATTGAAGTTGGACATCAACAGGCATAGAGTCCCAAGAGCAGGCAATAGAGTAAGAGACCCATTTGTTCTCATAGTCAGGAGTCCTCCCAAAATGATTAATTACTATAATATATACGCAAAGGACCTGGTATAAATGCCTGTAGTCCCTGTCCTTGCTGCTTCAGTCTCTGTGAGCTAATATGCACCTTGCTTAGTTGTTTCAGAAGGCCAGTGTTCTTCTGACGTCCTCCATCTATTCCCTTTGACTCTTACAGTGTTTATGCCTCATCTTCTGTAGGATTTCCTGAGCTCTGAGGGGAGAGATTTGATGAAGACCTCCAATTTAGACTCTCTGTCCATATGAGGTCTGACTCCGGGTCTCTGCATCTGTTCTTGACTGCTGCCAGAGGAAGCCTTTCTGATGGATAACTGAATAAGGCACTGATTTATGAGACTAGTAGAGTGTCATTAGGAATAACTTTTTTTAAAGATCCAGTCATGTTTGATTTTTACCCTAGATCTCTGGGCTATCTAGTCACTGATTCTCAGTTACCCAAGTGGTATCTGGTGTGAGTCCTGTCTCATGGAGTAGGCCTTAAGTCAAATCAGACATTGGTTGGCTACTCACGCAAGTTCTATGCCATCATTTCCCTAGTATATTTTGTAGGTAGAACAGGTTGTTGTTCAAAGGTTTTGTGCTGGGTTGGTTTCCATATTTTTCTTTTGGTAGCCTGTGAGTACCTTGCCATACCAAAGAGAATTGAACGTAGGGCTGAAGGCTCCATGTACACACCAGTTCAACTTTTCCATATCCAATGAGTTGTGAAAATCTTGTCCTCAGCACTGGGGCCCATTGTCAGTTTGGGGAGAAAAGCCCATTGTCGTAGTATCAGCCTGGGTTGTTTGGGGATTTCCATGGGACCCGCTTGGTCCACAATTCAGTTTAATGCAATCTAGTCCTACTGGAAACCTTGCCTTGCTACCAGAGATGACTAGTTGAGACCCTGTACCCCCTCATTAGGATCATCTTCATTGATTCCAGTAGGTTTCCATACAACCTCAAGTACCTCCCAACTCCAGCCATCTCTCCCAAACTCTCTCCATTTATTCTATTTATTCTATTTCCCCTTCCCAGGGAGATACATGTATTCTCCTAGAACTCACCTCTTTGTAGAACCTCTCTGGGTCTAAGGACTGTAGCTTGATTATCATTAACTTAATGGCTAATATCCACTTATAAGTGAATAGATACCATGTTTGTCTTTCTGGGTCTGGGTTACCTCACTCAGTATGATTTATTCTAGTTCTGTCCATTTGCCTGCAAATTTCATGATGTCATTTCCTTAACAGTTAATGATACTCCATTGTGTAAATGTACCACATTATGTTTATCTTTATTCTTTGGTTAAGGGACATCTAGGTTGTTTCCAGTTTCTGACTATTATGCAAAGAGCAGAATATGGTTGAGCATTTGTCCTGGTAGTAGCATGGAATGTCCTTTGGGTATATGCCCGAGAGTGGTATAGCTGAGTCTTGAGGTAGATTGATTCTCATAGTGGTTGTACAAGTTCACACTCAAACCAGGAATAGATGAATGTTCCCTTTGCTCCATATCCTCACCAGCATGAGCTGTCATTAGTATTTTTGATCTTGGACAGGTGTATGATGGAATCTCAAAGTAGTTTTGATTTGCATTTCCTTGATGACTAAGGATGTTGAACATTTATTTGTTTCTTGGCCATTTGAGATTCCTCTGCTGAGGATTCTCTGTTTAGATCTATATCCCATTTTAAAATTGGATTATTTGGTTTTTTTGATATCTAGTTTCTTGAGTTCTATATATATTTTGGATATTTTTCCTATATTGGATTTGGAGTCAGTAAAAAAAAAATGTTTTCAAATTCTGTAGGCTGTTGCTTTGTTTGAGTGACAGTGTCCTTACAGAAGGTTTTCAGTTTCATGAGGTCCCATTTATTAATTACTGATATTAGTGCCTGTGCTATCAGTGTTCTGCTCAGAAAGTGGTCTCCTATGCCAATGCCTTCAAGGCTATTCCCTACCTTCTTTTCTATGAGTTTCAGTGTATCCAGTTTTATGCTGAGGTCTTTGATCCACTTGGAGTTTATTTTTGTGTAGCCATAAAACCTTTGATTTACTATTTTCCCTACCTGCAAGATGTGCTGGGATAAAGGTGGAACAAAACTTGTGGGGGTGGCCAACCAATGACTGGTTCAATTTAAGACCCATGTCAGGAGAAGGAGCCCATACTTGACACTGCCTGGAGGGCTAAGAACCAGAATCTGGATAGTCCAGAGATCTAGGACAGAACCAAACAAGACTGGCAAAAAAGTCAAGGAAATTATTCCTAATGTTGCTCTGCTATACTCATATACCCAAGCCTAGCATGGTGATCAGTAAGGCTTCATCCAGCATCTGATGAGAACAGATGCAGAGACCCACAGACAAACATTAGGTGGAGCTCAGGGAATCCTCCAAAAGAGGGGGAGGAAGGATTGTAGAAGCCAGAGGAGTCAAGGACACCATAAGAACCTGGCCAACATAATCAACAAACCAAAGCTCATAGAGTCTCACAGATACTCAACTTAAAATCAGGGAACATGGATGGGTTCAACCTGGGTCTTCTGTATATACGTTATGGTTTCATAGCCTGGTGTTCTTGTGGGCTTCCTAACAATGGGAGCAGGAGCTGTCTCTCACTCTATTGCTTTTTTTGGGACCCTTTTTTCTCCTACTCGGTTGCCTTGTCCAGCCTTGATATTAAGGGATGTGCCCAGTCTTATTATGACTTCAAATGCTTTGTTTGGTAGATGGAGACCTGACCTTTTCTGAAGGGAAAGGAGGAGGAGTGGATCTTGGGGGTAAGGATAGGTTAGGGGGAGGGATTAGGAGAAAATGAAGGAGGGGAAACTACAGTTGGGGAGTAATATATGAGAGAAGGATAAATAAAAATTAAAACAAAAGAAAAAGGAATATAGAAGAGAAAAGGTCTAGGCCTTTGTCTCTCACCAATCTTTTCCCAGGGCAGGGCTTGGGGCCAGGTGGCATGTGGGTCAATGAGAGGGAGGACAGCTTGTCTCAGCTGGGGTGGAGCACAGTGCTGTCTGCTTCAAATGTATGGAAATGACACACAGTCAGGCAGAGGGGAAGGCAAATATAGGGAGAGTAAAGGCAAATCAGGACAGATTTTAGGGACTGCAGGCACCAGTTCCCTTTCAAATACACTCTGGTCCTGGACTGGCTGGGGGCAAGGATTGTAAGTTTGGGGAATGTCCACCTCCTCTTCTGTGGGAACTAGAACAGAGAGGCCTAGCATTTTCTATGATTTTTACTCAGCTTTTGGCACACAGTCTTGGTAATTAAAATAGATGAAAGAGAAGAGCCTGGATTAAGTATATAATATCTCAGCCATAGCAGGGGCTCCAGAAGGAGAGAGAACCTGTGGTAGATGAAAAGAACAACTGATCTGGGAGACCAGGATTCCCTGTGACCATCTGCCAGACTTTCCTGGCAGTTTGGGGGTCAAATGACCCTTCATATGGCCATTCCCACATTAAGGGTGGGCTACTATAATTCACAGAAGTTGTGGAGCTTCTGTGGTGATAGCTTAACCCCATAGTCCTAGTTCCTTACAGAACTCCTGGGAGTGTTATAGCATGCAGTTTGGGGATGATTTGGCTCTACTTGGTTCAGCTTCTATCCCTGTAAAAAAATTTGAACACAATCCAACAGTCAGTAGCAATAGACACTAATATAAAAAGTCAGTTTACCAATGCAGTCAGAAGAGACCGAACAAAGTCAGAGATATAGATGTACAGTGGCCACCTTCATTGGCACATCAAAATGAAAAAGACAAAAGGTATCCATTATGTGCCATCAAAACCAGAAGGACATAAGGTGTCCCTTATGTTCCTGTGAGACAAAGGTCTATGACTCCATTCAATCTTCCTATGTCTTTTCAAATGTCTGAGTTTCAGATACATGTTGGCCAGCAGTGTTTACTTCATTTGATTTTAATTCACAAATTTTCAGTGATCATAGTCTGGCCTCACCAGGGGCCTGTTAAGTCCACTTTGGACTTGATCCTCAGGGCTTATTCCCTACTAGGACCATTAATTTGTGATAGCATGGTTACAGGCTCCCCTGACACCCAAGTCTCCTAGGGCCTATCACTTTTTTACAGGTTCCCCAGGTGAGGCCTGTGCCTGTCAGGCTACCCTGACTTCCAAGTCTCCCAGGGCTATCACCTTTTACAAGATCCCCAGGTGGAGTGTGTCCTACATCCATGGCCTTGAGTCTGAGGTCTCCCAGGGACCTCAATAGAACCTCTAAATGTTGTGGCATTTGAATCCACTTGCTCAGCTATGTTCATATCAGCATTATTTGTAATAGCCAGAACCTGGAAACAACCTAGATGCCCTTCAACCGAAGAATAGATAAATAAACTGTGGTACATATAAACAATGGAATACTACTCAGCAGAGAAAAACAATGACATCATGAGGTTTGCAGGCAAATGGAGGGATCTAGAAAAAATCCTCCTGAGTGAGGTAACCCAGACTCAGAAAGACAAACATGGTATGTACCCACTCATAGGAGAATACTAGTTGTGGAACAAGGATGACTGGTCAGCCACTCACAACACCAGGGAGGCTACCTGAAAAACAGGACCCCAAGAAAGACATGGGGATCGCCCAATGACGGAGAAATGGATGAGATCTACATGAACAGACTGGACGTGAGTGGGGGTAATGAGGGGCGAGGGACGAGGGAAAGAGAACTTGGGGAGCGGGAGATCCCAACTGGATCAAGTACAGAGAGGAAACACAAGGAATGTTCATGATAAATGAAGACCACATGAGAATAAGAAGGAGCAAAGTGCTGGAGAGGCCCACAGAAATCCACAAAGATGCCCCCACAATAGACTGCTGGCAATAGTCAAGAAATAGCCCGATCTGACCTACCCTGGTGATAGGATGGCCAAACACCTTAATTGTCATACTAGAAACCCCATCCAGTGACTGAGGGAACTAGATGCAGATATCCACGGTCAGGCCCTGGGTGGAGCTCCGGGAGTCCAATTGGAGAGAAGGAAGAGGGTTTATGTGAGCTAGAGTTGTTGGGACCAGGGATGGATGGAATACAGGGACAAGTGGCCAAACAAATGGAAACACATGAACTGTGAACCAATGGCTGAGGGGGGCCCCCAACTAGATCAGGCCCTCTGAATGGGTGAGACAGTTGATTGGCTTGATCTGTTTGGGAGGCATCCAGGCAGTTGGACTGGGTCCTGTGCTCAGTACATGAATTGGCTGTTTGAAACCTGGGGCTTAGTAGAGACCCTTGGCTCAGCCTGGGAGGAGGGGACTAGACCTGCCTGGGCTGAGTCCACCAGGTTGATCTCAATCCTTGGGGAAGTCTTTGCCCTGGAGGAGATGGAAATGGGGGGTGGGCCGGGGAGAGGGGGGCGGGGTGGCAGGAGGGGTAACGGGGGGATCTATGACTGATATGTAAAGTTGAATTATATTGTAAAATAAAATAAAATAAATTATAAAATAAAAAAGAAAAAAAAGAGAGAGACCAAAGACATACATTCAATTCAAATTTAGACTTAAATGAATTTATTCTTATGGCTAGCAGAAGGAAGGCAGCCTTAGAACCAAACAGCATGTCATACAGCAGGAAGCTAAGGGATGGTTTATAGAGATGGATATCAAAGCTGTGCATTACAATATTTGTGGATCCACAGCTGGGTAAGAAAACTGTTTTACTTCCTTCAGTTGTTTTTCTTTCTCATTCTATAGTAATAAAACGATCACTTCATCCCTGTCCCACAGTGATAAGCAAATTTACAAAAGTGAAACACAAACTGTTAAGTACCTCAGTGGTGGTTTGAAAGAAAATGGACTCCAAAGGGAGTGGCACTATTAGGAGGCATGGTCTTGTTGGAGTGGGTGTGGTCTTGTTGGAGGAAGTGTGTCACTGTGGAGGGGGGCTTTGAGGTCTCATATATGCTCAAGATACTGCCCATTGACTCAGTTCACTTCCTGTTGCCTGAAAGATGTAGGACACTTGGTTGTTTCTCCAGTACCATGTCTGTCTGCATGCCACCATGTCATACCATAATGGACTGTACCTTTGAAACTGTAAACTGCCACCTCGATTAAATGTTTTTCTTTGTAAGACTTGCTGTGGTCATGGGGTTTCTTCATAGCAATAGAAACCCAAACTAAGAAAATCTTTTAGCAAGAACACCATTATCCTATTTTTGTCTCACCCACAGGCCATTAGGATCTCACAGGCATTCCAGGGCAAAGGTCATAGACCCATAAGGGATACCTGGTTCCACATCAAGTTTCTTTATGCATCATAGAGCACCTGTGTAAATTATTATACAGGTCTGAGCACCCTAATGACTAGGATAGAGTAGTTCATGTCTAGGCAGTCAATAATACAGTGACATCAGGTTAGGGCTGGCTATCATGTTCTCATGAAACCATCTACTTCTCAGACAACAAGAATCATTCGTAAGGATGAAGATGAACCTTCCATGATTAACAGACCAACAACCGAATAACTTATTGGATCACCCTGCACAATGGACCACTCTGTAGGGTCACAACTGAAACAAGGATGGGTCAGAGATAGGTAGGACCATATATTAACCAGGACTAATAGATTATGCATAATTTTGGTTATTTAATAAATCTAAATCTTGTGTCAATACAATACCCTGAAGATGAACTTGGTGGGGAGGTCAGTAGACTCCTTTTCTCATTCTTCCCAGTCTGGCCTGTACTGGGTAATTTTATGTCAATTTGACACAAGCTAGAGTCACTGGAGAGGAGGGAGCACCAACTGAGAAAATTCCTCTATAAAACTGGACTGTAGGCAAGACTATAGGGAATTTTCTTGCTTAGTGATTGATGTGGAAGGGTCCAGCCCATTGTGGGTGGGCCACTGGGCCACAGCTGGGTTAGTAGTCGTAGGTTCTATGAGAAAGCAGGCTGAGCAAACCATGTGGAGCAAACCAGTAAGCTGCACTCACTCAGGCCTCTGCATCAGCTCCTGCCTTCAGGTTCCTGTCTTGTTTAATTTCCTGCCATGACTTCCTGTGATAATAAACAGTGATGGAGAAGAGTAAGCCAAACAAGCTCTTTTCCTACTCAGATTTCTTTGGTCATCATGTTCCATTATAGCAATAGAAACCCTAACTAAGACATGGCCATACTGAATAAATATTCTTTCTCTAATTTTTATCACTTCTTTTAATTGCCATATAAAGACTAGTATCCAAACCTAGCTTCTTTGGGCATCTGGAGCTTAGTCTTTTACTTTAAAGTAGATAAAAAAAAGAAGATAAAAAGACTTACTGCAAAGAGTAAGTCATGATAGAAAGACTTCCCTTTGTGGTATTGGTATTGGTATTGGTATTGGTATTGGTATCATGGTATTATGAAATACCAATAAAAAAATACCCTTTCCTTTGAGACTTAGATCACTTCCACATCTCTCTTCAAGACAGGCTGGATACAGATATTTAAAATTCTAATTTGATTCTTCATAAAGGATTGTTGTAATTATTTTTTCTAACAATCTATTATAAACAAAACATTCAGTAACTGCCAAACATTAGTTAAACATCTCCTACGTCAATACTCCTGAATTCTATCTGGTTCTCCATCAAATCCAGCATGAAATTCCTTGACTTCTTATAGAAAGATCCGCTGGCCTCAGGGAAAACATTCTATAATTATCCCATTACTGCCCCATATTGATGACATGTTAGTCTGTGGACACTTTCCTATAACATTTACCTATTTCCATCTGCTTTTTATTTCTTTTCTTTTTAGATTTATTTTCTTATGTATATGTTTGTGCATGTGTGTGGTCTGTGTGTTAGTATGTATGTGTGCCAGTGAATGCCAGAGGCGTCAGATCCCCTTGGATCTGGAGTACCTTTCATTTGGTCCACAATATTTTAAGCAGATCAGCAAGTATACACTGTTAGTGGTTTATTTGTTCTGAGTTAACCTTTAGTGTAGATGTCATCCTAATGTTATCATCAGGAGGAATGTAATACTCAGAGGTGGTCCTTGCTGTCTCCTAAGCTTCTACTATTGACATAGAGACAATAAGGCAAGGTGGGTGCTGGGAGTTGGACTCCAGTCCTCTGAAAGAGCAGAACTACAGTCTTAACTACAGAGTCATGTCTATAGCTGCTGCTCTTGAGGACTTATTATTGGACTGCTCTTTCTGTTGCAAAAGTCCAGTGCCTAAAACAATCCTTTCAAATGAAGACTCTCTCATTAAGTCTATATTTACTTTAACCTGATAATATAAATCATCAAGTTATTTGTTTAGCATATGTTCTTCATCTTCTCCAACATCCACAACTAGTCTTTGGAGCAATGCTTGAAATAGGGTAGAATTATGAAAGTATAATATCTGCTTAACATATACTGGTCACGTGAGAAACAAGAAAGTCATTAGAATAGTTATTTTCAAAAAATATTCAGTTAATTATTTGGTCTGATCTATCATGATAAAACAGAATAAGTAAAAATGATTACCTTTTTTTCTATTCCTTTCTCTGGTCTTTTAACCATTCACAATTTTCTTTTCCTTTTTTTGTATGTGTGGGTTGAGACAGGATCTTCCTATGTAGCCCTGACTGTCTTGGGACTTGTTATATAGACCAGGCTGGCCTAGAGCTCACAGAGATCCTCCTACCTTTGACTCCCAAGGGCTAGGTTTAAAGGCATGCACCACTACTCCTGGCAGATCACCTTCACTTTCACATGGCATTGTAAGCTCTTAAAACATGCATTTTCAACATACCTGCTTCATCTCAGCTCACCTAAATTGAATTGCCAAGAATAATGTGTGTGTCTCAAAGTGTGTGGCTGCCAACACTTGGGCAATGGTCTCAGATCTAGGACAACTTTTAAAGAAAAAAAGTAAGGGGATACAACAAGACAATGGGCAAGGAATATCTAGAAAAATGACAGAATATGATTTCTTCTTCAGATCATACAATTTCTTTTTTCTTACAAAGTTGACCTAGACTAAGACTTTGAACAACTTGATTTTTTTATTAGTTTGTGTTTGGGATTTTCAGTAAAGCAGCTGGGTGCATCAGAAGAAGATAAATAAAGGCACTTTTTATTCTATATCATAAGAGAGTATTTATAGATCATTTTATACCAAGGACTAAGAGCATTTTACAGTCTATATTATAGAACACACTTGTACTTTATTTTGTAGGAAGGCATCTACATGTACACATTTTAAGCAGCTCAGCAAGTATACACTGTTAGTGGTTTATTTGTTCTGAGATAACCTTTAGTCTAGGTGTCATCTTAATGTCATAGTCAGGAGGAAAGCAATACTCAGAGGTGGAACTTGGTATCTCCTGAGCCTCTACTATCAACACACAGACAATAAGGCAAGAAATGCGGAATCTCTCAGAGGTATCTGACTTCCTTTCCAGATGGACAAGACTAAATTTAGGGTTGATGCTGACCTTTGTTCTGGATCTCTATAAGATATTGTCATTAGGATAGGCTTCTGATCATTGGCCTGTTTCATTTTTTTCTTCCCAGGCTACCTCTTTGTACTATTGGCCTGTATTTTCTTTGTCTACTCCCCATCCCCACAATGCCCAGGTGACAGCACATTTGAAGTTTTGTTTAAAGGTCCCTTTCTGTTTCATACTTTTCTGTTCTATTTATTCTGTTCTGTTGTTTGGCACAGTTGCTGCAAAGCTCCTTAGAATGATACAGCCTCCACTTCTGGCAGTTGTTCTTGAATCATCTTTTTGTACACTGTGGAGAAGTGTCACTCAGATTGATTTAATAAAAAGCTAAATGGTCAGTAGCTATGCAAGGTTTGGCGGGCAGAGAGAACACTGGGAAGAAGAAAGACAGAGTTGTGCATTGATGCTATGAGACACAGAGCAAGCAGTATGAACACTATGGAGATGGTAATAAATCTACAAGGCAGAAAGTAAATTAATAGAAATGGGTTAATTTAAGTTATAAGAAGTAGCTAAAAAACAGCCTAAGGTATCAGCTGAGTTTTCATAATTAATGCAAAGTCTCCATGTACCTATTTGGGATCTGACTGGCAGGACAGAAAAATCTGCCTACAGGCAGTAGCCCCCTAGGCATATTCTAACAAATGGTATGATTTTGTTTATAATCATATGAAAACAGTAACTCTTTGCTACTTCTGACTTTGCAGGGCAGCAAATGCCTTCTCTACTCAAACTGTAATTGTAATGTTAACCTATAGATATTTTCAGCTTTCTGTACATCTATCTTTCTGCTTATACCTTGTCTATGGTTACTGGAAATTTTGATATCTTGGCCAGGTCTTCTGGGGCAGGCTCTCAGTTTTTTGTGAAATAAAGAAAAAAGTATGTAAAGGAGCCTTAGAAAAATCCAAGGACTGGAGATGGAGAGATGACTCACTGTTTAAATCACAGGCTGCTCTTCTAGAGGACATTGGTACAATTCCCAGCACCAGCATGCTAGTTTTCAACCCTCTGTAAATCCACTGCCGTGGGATATGACATGCTTCTCAGGCCTCTGTGGGCACTGTATGCACCTGGTGAACATACATACAAGCCGTCAAAACACAAACACACATAAAAATAACTACCTCTCTTAAAAAAAATCTCCATCTCCTCTTTTTGGTAGGGATGCTACTCAGCCTCTAGTTTGGCAATACTAAAAATATTCCATTTTATCATGGGAATTGGTAGATAACCACTAAGATACCATTGGGTCCACACCCATTTTATCATCAAATATTAGTGAAAACTACTCAGAATAAGCTTACCATAATGACCTCTTAAAAACAGCTGATACACTCACCTCCATTTTTTGCAACTTATTTCCAAAGAGGGGCAAATAACAAGGATATAATCTCTGTCCTCCTGAACAGTGATAAAAGAAGCTCTCATAAAACGAACAAGGGTGTGGGACCAACACTGACTTCTAATGGATACAGAAATTAATTTCTTGATTACAAACTTGCCAATCACAGAGTTTGACGGAACACTATATGGTTTCCAGGACCTATGTCCATTTGTGTAACCCTAAAGCTGTATCTACTGTGGTTGCAGAACTAGGGATTACTCAAGATTCTGAAGAATTCTCTCTACCTTCACAGCTGCTGTGAAAGAAATGACAGTTACCTTTCTGTGGCTGTCTGTGCCTAAAATACTCACCTCCACAAAGGACATTTACCAAGGACTCTAATCCATCAGGACTACAGGGAGGACATCTCAGATGATGGACACACATTAGCTAATGGGCCAAGTCATTCTCCCTTCCCCTTCTACCCAGGAATAAGAGACTACTTAACTGTAAGCATGTACCATATAAGCTTTTCATCATCTACATATTATGGAAACTTACCCCTCTCTCTGAAATATACAGTAGGAGACCCTCATTTTGTATCTTTGATCTGAACTCTCTTCCAGAACTCTGAAGTATTGTCTATCTTCAGCAATAATAACTATGCCAATAAATCTGTTATCCAAAAGGACAATCTCCATTAGTGGCCCTCTTAAACTTCTATTCTGAGAGTTGACTTATGTTAAGGCAGGTAATGATAGAATTCCTAAAAATAAGTGCAACACTAGCTATTGCTATGGTAAAAGTCAAAAATATGACATTCTAGGCTATTGGGGGTATTGGATAGAAATTAAGTAATTAGGAAACAATCCTAGAAAACAAGGCTATAGTAGATTAATATTACTGAGGTATAGCCAAAGACACAAGCAATTTTAAGGAGTCCATTGTTTTTACAGTGGTGAAACATTTTGAAAATATCTCTTACATCTTATGAGACTAGAACATTTGGTGGATCTCACAGTCAGAGTTAATACTACACTTTGAGGTCACTTAAGACTTAACACTGCCTTTCTGTTATGTACCTAATTCGTTTGTTTAACCTGCTTTTTGTGGCATGGGTCTCATGCTGGACCAGTCACTGGTTGGCCACTCCCACAAGTTCTGTGCCCTTGTTGCAGACAGGTCAAATTGTAGGTAGAAGGTTTTGTAGTTGGGTTGGTGTCCCAGTCCCTCTGCTGGAAGCCTTGCCTGGTTATGGAAGCTGGTTCAGGCTCCATATCCCCCATTACTAGAACTCTTCTCTAGGGTCATGCTTTTAGATTTCAGGGAGTTTCCATTGCACTAGGTTTCTATCTGTTCTCAAAAGTTACTGAATTCCAGTCTTCCCTTCCAGTATTCTCTCTTTCTATCCTGCCATCCTACTTGTTCTCATCCCAACTTGCCCTAGTCCACCTGTGAAATTTATTTTATTTCCCCTTCCCAGGGAGATCCATGTGTAATACCTTGAGCCTTCCGTGTTACTTAGCCTTTCTAGGTCTGTGTACATGATTATCCTTTACTTCACAGCTAATGTCCACTTATAAGTGAGTACATACCATGTTTATCTTTCTGGGTCTGGGTTACTTTACTTAGAATGAGTATTTCTACTTCTATCCATTTGCTTGTGAATTTCATGCTGTCATTTAAAAAAAAAAACAGCTGAGCAATACTCCATTGTGCTAATGTACCAAATTTTCTTTAACCATTCTTCCATTTAAGTTGCTTCCAGTTTCTGGCTATTATGAATAAAGCTGCTATGAACATAGTCCAGCAAGTGTCCTTATAATAGGATGGAGTGTCCTTTGGGTATATACATGCCCAGGAGTTATATAGCTGGGTCTGGAGGTAGATCAATATCCAATTTTCTGAGATTCTGCCATATTGATTTCCAAATTGGCTATGCAAGTGTGCTCTCCCACTAGCAGTGGAGGAGTGTTTCCCTCGTGCCACATCCTCTCCAGCATGAGCTGTCACTTGTACTTTTGATCTTAGCTATTCTGACTGGATTAAGATGGAATCTTTGAGTCTTTTTGATTTGCATTTTCCTGATGGCTAAGGATATTGAACTTTTCTTTAAGTGTTTCTCAGCCATTTGAGATTCCTCTGTTAAGAATTCTCTGTTTAGAACTGTACTCCATTTTTGAATTGGTTGTTGATGTCTAGTTTCTTGAGTCCTTCCTTTATATATTTTGGATATTAACCTTCTCTAAGATTTGAGGTTGTTGAAAAACTTTTCCCATTCTGTGGTCTGTCATTTTGTCCTATTGATAGTGTCCTTTAACTTACATAAGCTTTTCAGCTTTATGAAGTCCACTTATTGATTTTTGATCTTAGTGCCTGTGCAGAACCACATACATACGTATCCTACTGAGCTGTGTACCTAAGTAATAGAGGCTTGTTGGCATGTTAAGTGTGTTTGTGTCAATGGAGACTGCAAAAGACAGAAGGGCCTAGGTAAATGTGCTGAAGACTCTAAGAGACCACAGACACCAGCCCAGACTACTATAACCAGCATAACTTTCAATATTTATGAATGGAGAAAATAAGATATTCCATGTTAAAGTCAATTTTAAATGACTTTTATCTATAAATCCAGGCCTACAGAAGTTGCTGTAAGAAAAACTCCAACCTAAGGTTAACTACAACCATGAAAGGGAATAAATAATATCAGATCCATAAAATCAAAAGAAGAGAAGTGCTCTCACACACACACATACACACACACACATATACACACTTACATGACTAATATTAGCACCAGCACCACCACTAAAATAACAGGAATCAGCAGTCATTGGTAATTGATATCTCAGAATACCATTGATTTCAATTTCCCAATAAAAAAAATGCAGACTAAGAGAATTGGAAAAAAACAGTATCAATCCTTCTGCTGCATCTAAGAAACATACCTCAATATCAAGGATAGTTATTACCTCAGGGTAAAGGTTTGTAAAAATATATTTTAAGTAAATAGACCTATGAAGCAAGCTGGTATAGTCGTTTTTATATCTACCAAAATAGATTTCAAACAAAAATTAATCAGAAGAGGTAGGGGAAGACAGTACATACTCATCAAACAAATACCCACTAAGCTGCCATTTCACTTCTTAATATATATGACCTAAACACAAGGACTTCTATCCTACGGTTTTTGTTGCTGTGAAGAGACACCATGACCATGACAACTCTTATAAAGAAAACATTTAATTGGTGTTGCTCGCTTATAGTTTAAGATGTTCAGTCCATTATTATCATGTTGGGGAGCATGGTATCATATAGGCTACATGGTGCTGGGTTAGTAGCAGAGAGTTTTACATCTTGAAGGTAATAGGAAATAGACTTAGACACTGGGCAGTATCCCCAGCATAGGAAACCTCAAAGCCCATCCCCGTAGTGACATACTTCCTTCAATAAGGCCATACCTACTCCAACAAAGCCACAATCTCCTTATAGTACCACTCCTTATGAGATTATGGGGGGCAATTACATTCAAACTGCCACAGCATCCAAGGTTGTAAAAAAAAGCATTATTACAGCTTAAATCACATATTGACCCTCACCGATAGTGGGAGAAGTCTGTACTACACTCTCATCAATAGACAGGTCATATAGACAAAAAAAACCTAAACAAAAAATGCTAGAGCCAACAGACATGATAAACCAATTGTACCTAAAGGGTATTTACCAAACATTACTCCCAAACACAAAGAATATACCTTCTTTTGTCCACCTCATGGAACTTTCTCCAAAACTGACCACAAACTAAGTCACAAAGGAAGTCTCAACAGATATAAGAAAATTGAAATAATTCCCTGTATCCTATCAGACTACCATGGATTAAAGAGGGATATCAACTACAACAGAAACAACAGAAAGCTTACAGACTAATGGAAACTGAACAACTCCCTGCTGAATAAAAAATTGGTCAAGACAGAAATACAGAAATTAAAGACTTTCTAGAATTCAATGAAAATGAATACACAGCATACCCAAACTTACAGGACACAATGAAAATGGTAGTAGTTCATAGCATTAAGTGCCTACATTAAAAAAAAATCTGGAGAGATCTCATACCAGAAAGCTAACAGCACATTTAAAATGTCTAGGACTAAAAGAAGTAATCACACCCAAGAGGAATAGATGACAAGAAATAATCAAAGTCAGGGCTGAAATCAATAAAAGAGAAAGGAAGAGAAAAATACAAGAATCAATGAAACAAAGAGTTTGTCCTTTGAGAAAGCCAACAAGATATTCAAACCCTTATCCAAACTAACTAAAGGACACAGAGAGAATATTCAAATTAACAAAACCAGAAATGAAAACAGTTGCATAACAACAGACACTCAGAAATTCCAGAGAGTCAGAATGGCATGCTTTGAAAACTTGGACTCCGGGCGGTGGTGGCGCACGCCTTTAAACCCAGCACTCGGGAGGCAGAGCCAGGAGGATCTCTGTGAGTTCGAGGCCAGCCTGGACTACCAAGTGAGTTCCAGGAAAGGCGCAAAGCTACACAGAGAAACCCTGTCTCGAAAAACTAAAAAAAAAAAAGCGAAAACTTGGACTCTACCAAATTCTAACATCTAAAAGAAAGGGATAATTTTCTCAATAGGTACCTCTTAGAAAAGTTAAATCAGATCAGATAAACAATTTAAAAAGACCTACAACCCCTGGTAAATTTTAAGCAGCCATTAAAAGTCTCCCAACCAAAAATAGCCCAGGTCCAGATAGTTTAAGTGAAGAATTTTACCAGACTTGCAAAGAAGAGTTAACACTAATACTCCTCAAATTATTTCACAAAATAGAAATAGAAGGAACCCTGCCCAGTTTATTTTATGAGGCCACAGCTATCCTGATACTTAAACCACATAAAGACCAAACAAAGAAAGAGAGTTACAGACAAATTTCCCTTATGAACATAGATGCCAAAATACTCAATAAAATGCCAACCAAATTTAAGAACACATCCAAAAGATCATCCACCATGACCAAGGAGGCTTTATTCCAGAGATCTGGGGATGGTTCAATATATGAAAATGTGATGATATATTGTGTACCCTAATAAAATTTGCCTGAAGATCAGAGAACAGAACAAGCCACTAAATTAAAGACTAGGCAGTGGTGGCACACGCCTTAATCCTAGCACTTGGTAGGCAGAGATCCCTGCGGATCTCTGTGAGTTCAAAGCCACCCTGGACTACATGAGATTGATTCTGTCTAGGAAAGAAACAGAGCCAGGCAATGGTGGCACACACCTTCAATCCTAGGACTTGGGAATCACATGCCTTTAATCCCAGCACTAAAAGTGAACTAATATGGCTGGGTAGAGAAAGGTATATAAGGTGTGAGGATATAGGAACTAAGAGTTCTTTAGGGTGAGGATGCAGAGGCAAATAGTCAGAGGTTTGTGGAGTTGGTGAGGTGAGACATGGCAGTGGCTGGTTCCTTTGTCTCTCTGATCTTCCAATATTTACCCCAATATCTGGATCTGGGTTTTTTTTTTATTAAAAGACCTTTAGAAATTTGAAGAACAGAAAATCAATGTAATCAACCATATAAACAAATTGATTACAAAAACCACATGATCATCTTAGATGCAGAAAAGGCCTTTAACAAAACCCAGCACCCTTTCATGATAAAAGTCTTAGAGAGAGTAGGTTATACAGGGCCCAAAAGAAATCTTCACTGATTTCTTACAAAGACTGACTTCAGCAGTAAATAGAATGATACCAAATTCAAAAGTTAGACAGATAATAATTAAATTTCTGGCTTTTGAAAATAATAATGCACAATGCAAAAGGGTAATTAGGCCATCAAAGGCAAGATCAGCACCCTTGAAGGAATGGATCAGAGATACAATGAATATTGAATCTCATAAACATGATGATACTTGGATAGGAGAGGTGATTTCCAGAAGTTTGAAGAAAAATAATATCAGATGTTTCAACTGTGGTAAACAAGGTCACCTAAAAAAGGACTGTAAACAGGGCGTTCTTAGAAACAGTTTTTTCAAGGAACAATGGCAACAGAAAGCCCCTCCCTTCTTGATTATGCAGAAGGTGTGGTAAAGGCAAACATTGGACTAATGAATGTAGATCAACAAGGGATAGACAAGGTAATCCCTTGTCTTTGCCATCGTGAAACTCCCTGAGGGGCCTCTCATAGGGAAGAAATTGAAATACCTTTAACTAATGATGGGATTGACAAATTATGGGCAGAAAGGGAATGTTGGCAAAGAGCCTGCAGTAATTTTTGAGGAAAGATTAACAACAAATATCCTAAAAGCAATAGAATTAAACTTACAAAGAGACCTAATTTGATTCTGCTTTGCATTGTATGGGAAACACCATATATGGAGCCCCTATATTTTATATCAATGCAAACAAACAAGGAAAGGGAAGTTACAAATAAGAAAATTTAAGTAAAGTGGTAAAAAGTCCTTATAATTTGGTTCAAAATCAAAATTATATGCTATTCTGATGGTATTAATGGATTTTTTGAAACCTCTTAACATAGTTACTGACTCTCAGTATGCTGAAAGAGTGATCTTACATATTGAAACAGCAGAATTTATTCCTGATGAGTCAGAATTGACTTCTTTATTTATTCAGTTACAAGATGTAATCAGTAATATGACACATCCTTTATATATAACTCAAATCTGATCTGGGTCTGCCAGGACCTATAGCACAAGGTAATGATAAGATTGGTAAACTATTGATAGGAAATATGCTGGAGGCCTCAGAATTTCATAAAAAACATCATATCAATAGTAAGGGTTTAAAAAAGGATTTTTCCATAACCTGGCGACAAGTCAAGGAAATTATAAGGAAATGTCCTATGTGTTCTTTTTAAAACCAAACTCCACTACCAGCAGGATGTAACTCAAAGGGTACTCAGAGGTATGAAATCTGGCAGATGGATGTGTTTCATTTTGCAGAATTTGGAAAATTGAAATACGTACACCACATCATTGATACCTATTCAGGATTTCAATGGGCAACTGAGTTCTGAAGAGGCTGATTCTGTAATCATGCATTTGCTAGAAGTTATGACCAAATTAAAAGTGACAATGCTCCAGTATATATCTCTGGTAAAATGAAATGGTTTTCTGCTTATTACAATATAAAGCATATTACA
The DNA here is from genome assembly GCA_902168325.1 of Peromyscus nudipes. NCBI lineage: Eukaryota > Metazoa > Chordata > Mammalia > Rodentia > Cricetidae > Peromyscus > Peromyscus nudipes. Next base: position 18,241 of record CABHPH010078215.1, read on the forward strand.
AGTATACCACATAATCCTCCAGACCAAGCAGTCATACAAAGATCAAATTAAACTCTAAAGGATATATTAAGTAACCAGAAAGGAATAACAACCCCCCTCCAGAAATAGATTACATAATGCTCTATTAACTTTGAATTTTCTCATTGCTAATGAGAAATGAACAGCAGCTGTGGAGAGACATTGGATAATAGAAAAAAACCCACAGAATTAAATCAGCCTGTATACTTTAATGATGCACTGATCTCAGAATGGAAACCAAGATATGTATTATGTTGGCGACAAGGTTTGCCTTGTTTCTACAGGAGAAGAAAAGCTGTGGATACCATCAAAATTGATAAAGGTTTGATTTGAGCAAGAGAGACCTTTTAATTAGGAGAGATGATAGTTTATCAACCAGCATGAACATTCAGTTTAAACTAACTTATACCACTATACATGCTTCTCATTTAATCAGATATAACTTGCCAAAAGGGAACCTCCCCAAAGTTAGGCTTGGGGAAGGGTTTTTGTTTTTGTCTTTCAGGAGAATGAAGGCTAAGGAATCTGAAGAACACTGGATCAATGAGACATCTGAAGAAAAAGGACAATTCATCCAGAAAAAAATATCCCAAGAAAATGAGTAAATTAGCCTAGTGGTATATCATATATCTAACAGGATAAAATTTCATAAGTCTTCCTAAATGTTTGTTTCTGCTGTTGTCTACAGACACATAACACAAATTGCTTCTATGTAGTCCTAGTTCAATTAAAAATTAAAGCTGGCATTGGAGTTAGAGTGTGACTCTTTCTTTCTCTAAACCCAAGCATGCTTGTCAAAAGGAAAACCTAAAATCTCTGTATCATGTGAGAAAAGCCACCTGATATGGGACAAAGAAAATCAAAATTAAGGGACTATTCTATTGCCACTAATGTCATAATTCTTTGATTCTATTTTGATTCTTTAAAACTTTTCTTAAGGTATGAATTTTATATCAAATTTATAGGATTAGTATATGTATATTTTAAACTTTTATCATGATATTAATGGTCATATAGAGTACTAACTAAGCCTAGAAAGAAAGCTTCATCTAGCTTCCTGTACATGATTTTGGGTTTGAGTTTCTATCAGATTTCTGCAGAGAACCAGGACTGTGTCTAACAGGAAATTTGAAGTCTCCAAAAAAATGATGGGGCCCCACAAGGATGATTCAACCAGAATGATGATATTACCAATAAGCTGATAAATGCCATCCAAAGATCAGCTTTGGCCTACAAACTGCTCAGGACAATTTTGAAATGGCTATCTGAGAAGATCCAACTTCACAGACTACTCAAGCAAGGACTAGAGATAAGCCCTGCATTTTCACATTATGCAGAAACTGGACAACAAATGATACAGTTACCTCTCCCAGGATTTGAAAATTAGCCCAAAGTTTTTCTTTTCAGGATCCCCTAAAGATGTCATCACCCCTAGACAGCAGGAAGTAATTTTAAGGACACAATGCTCACATTCACAAGAGGTGGGGTGGGTGGTTTTTGGTCATTCAATGGGTTATAGATAATTGTCATTGTTTAGGATGGTTAGTTACAAGTTGCTAATTAACAATGGTCAGGAAAAGAAGCTAAACAAGCAGATTATATTTTAGGATTTATATTTAGGATTTTTGTTTGAAAAAATAGAAAGAAAAGAAGATACAGAGAAGAGGTAGATTATTGAATCTACTCTGAAAAAAAGATATAGAAATAATAGGATAAAGGGTAGATTATTGAATATACTATGAAAAGAAAAAAGAGAGAATGTGGATATGATAAGATAAAAAGATAGATTATTGAATCTACTTTTAAGAAACAACTACTAGTTTTAAATTGGATTGGATTTTTATATATTGTATATAAATTATATATTGAAAAAATTTGATATTGATTTTGTTAGAAAATACTGAACATATATTTTTAATCTTTTTCAAGGTATTATACCTACACAGTTCATTTAACAATGTAATACAAATTGCAAGTCCTTGAAAGTTATTATTACCAACTAATTAGGATATAAAAAATAAAAGTACTTATTCTTTAAAATTGAACTTATAGTCGTATTAGGTATGTTTTCAAGATCAAACAGAGATACACTTTAGGTAGACAAGGCATCTTCAAACACTTCAGATATCTGCAGAATATGGCATTTAAGATGTTTTAATAACATAGGTCTTTTCTTTTTTTATGATAATGAGACATGTCTGCTCCTGGCAGCACCAATCTACTTCAGAGAAGATGATGGGCATTGAAGAAACTCCATACGGAGTTTACTTTCTTTGTGGCACATTAGCGACTGGGCAAGAAAATTCCCCGGCCTTGACTGCTGACAATACACTGTTCAAAATGGATAAACAGGACACAAAAGAAAGGACTGCTGATCCTTGCCAAGACAAGTCAGGAAAGCTCTTTAGAAAATCCTGCTTCACAGATGAGTCTGTTAGATATACTAGGCTTGTAGGCCAAAGATGGATGCCCCAATGTTGCAGAGAAACCTCAGGTGACTGTCCAGGCAGCCAGCTGTTTCTGTCATTCCTCCCATTTTTTGAAAGTCACTTGTTTGCACTTCCTATTTAACTAGGTAATATTATTTCCTTCTCAGGTCTCTGAAAGAGTTGAAGATTAGATAGTTATAGTTTTCCTTGTTAATAAATTCAGAAAAGAACTCACTAAAGAGGTGTAAAGTGTATAAGTTTGAAAGACATCAAAATATATTTTTCTCTTGGTAATACAAGTTAGGATAGAAAGTGAATAAGGTAAATTTTGGATTCAGCAAAACAGGATTGATAATGGAATATTTTTGCTGAACTTGTCAAATGCAAATGGATTAGACATTGTTGATGTATTTATTGCCTGTATATACTGTATATAATTATTGTACTTGTTATATATAGTTTTTCTTATATTAGTTATAACTTTTTTAAAATTTTAGACAAAAAACGGGGAAATGTGATATTTTATTTGTGCTCTAACAAATAAAGCTTGCCTGGGGATCAGAGGACAAAGTCAGCCAGTATACTAAACATAAAGGTCAGGCAGTGGTAGCACATGCTTTTAATCCTAGCATTCTGGAGGCAGAGATTCATCCAAATCTCTGTAAGTTCAAGGCCTCACTGGGAACAGAGTCAGGCATGGTGGCACGTGCCTTTAATCCCAGCACTAGTTAACCATGAAGGTCTTTATAGACAGACAGGAAGTGACAGAGCTGGGCAGGAAGAGGAAGTGATGTAGCTGGGCAGAGAGAGGAAGATGGCAGGGCATAGAAAGGTATATAAGGTATGAGTATACAGAAAGTAGCCCTTGGGCTGAGGATTTCCTAGAAGTAAGAACTTGTGACTAACTTTTTCTATTCCTCTGGTCTTTCAGCTTTCACCCCAATATCTGGATTTTTTATTAATAAGACCATTTAGCAATTTGTGTTACAAGTCTCCACATTCTAGGTGCTGAGATTAAAGTCATAAGCCACCACTGCTCAGAAAGAACGCTTTTATGATTGTTCTTCATAACAAGTTCAGTTTACTGTATGATATAACAATCAAGAAAGAGCATCAGAATTTTCTTTATGTAATGTGATGATATATTGTGTACCCCAATAAATCTTACCTGGGGATCAGAGGACAGAGTTAGTCACTAAATTAGACATAGATGTCAGGCAGTGGCGGCACAAACCCTTAATCCTATCATGTAGGTACAGAGATTCATCTGGATCTCTTTGAGTTCAAGGCTACAATGGAAACAGAGCCAGGCTCTGAGAAGCACAGATGCCTTTAATCCCAGGAAGTGACAGCAAGCAGAGAAAGGTATATAAGGTGTGAGAACACAGGAACTGAAGCAGTTTAGCTGAGACTCCTTTGGGTGAGTGCTCAGAGGCTTTCAGTCTGAAGATTTGTGGAAACAGGATAAACTGAGGAGTTGGTGAGGTGAGGTTGACTGTGGCTTGCTCTGCTTCTCTGATCTTTCAGCTTTCACCCTAATATCTGGCTCTAGGTTTTTTATTAAAAGACCATTTACAATTTGAACAACAATGTAATCAAATTATTACCATCCTCTGAGGGGGGCCATGTAGGTGTCAGACAGGGAAGCAAACCTTGAAAAGAGATGAGAATGAAAACCTGGTGCAGATTGTCTTCCTCAAGCTGGATTAGACTTTGGGGAGTCTATTGCCAGGTAGTCTATTGCATTGTAGGCATATTTTAAACACAATATAATTTGGAAAAGGGTCTCCAGGAAAGAATAATTCCTATAATCATTACAGTTCCAGGCGCACAGTAAAGCTTAAGGTGTGGCTACATGTGACTTTACAAAGTCCATGTGACCACGAGTGTTCCTTTTATAGCTAAAAGGCCTAGAATCTGTAGTAGTCTCTGACTGATAGCATAGAGGTCAGTAGGCCATAAAGTACATGTGACATCTTCCCTAATGATGGGTAATTATCTAGGGATGGAAGAGTCTGGAGTAAAAATTCCAGGGAGTTAAGGTGAGATCTGTCCCTACAGATAGAAAACAGGTCACCAGGTTGTTAACAACCTCTACTCTCCACTTTTTGGACAGACTGTAGGTATTTGATTTTATCTCCTCCATGGAGCAGATACCCCTGCACAACTAAAAATTCTTGGTTCTCTTAGTATATTGCTGCCCTTTCCTATACTCATTATCAGTTATAATCTATTCCTTAATTCTGAACTTGTGTGAATCTATTTGAGCTTGTGCTTTATTACTACTATGGATGGGGCTTACTGGTGCCCCTGAAATACTTCCAGTGGAACTGTCCATTTCAAAACTCTGCCAATACTTCTTATTTTACCAAAGGTACTGTGACTCCTCTCCAGACAGCAAAAGAGTCCAGGGGCTTTAGTTACTACCTGTCAGCTTCCTGTAGTTCTGAGATGAGAGACAGGATAAGAATAGAAATGTAAGGGTCACTGCAGAAAGAACCAATAATAATTGAATTAGCATCTAGACACATGAGGGAGTTGACAACAGGCATACAAATTCTGTAAGGTCTGGATCTTTATCTCTAAATATACTGGCTACATTTTAAACTTCATAAAAAAGAAAGGATATCAAGACATAAGAACAAACATTTGGGCAATTATTCACTTAATTGTTGAATGAGACATTACACAGTATAGATAACACAGGGTAAGTTGCCATATTCTTATCGTAATATCCATTTACATATTAATTCTGTTGTTTACTTATATGAAATGTTACTTTTTCTCCAAGGACACTTGACAAGTGTGTGGTTTAGGGATGGTGAGATAGCACTGCTATGAGATGTCTTTATGCTCTGAATATATGTTGCTATGACTGGTTGATAATGAAGCTGCATTGGCCTATTGAGAGCCGCTGGCAATGAAAGTCCATGAGAGTATTCAGCAGCGACAACTAGAGTTCAGAAGGTCAATCTATCAGAACTAAGGGTTCTGTTAGAGGAAACCATCACACAAGGTGTTATGGACTTACTGCCTTTTGAATGAACTGGCTGTCTCTTGTAAACTTCTTGTGCAATAACAGATATGAGTCTCCCCACTTACCATGCATCTCCATGTTACATGTACATATAAACTCATGATTGCATCTCAATCTTGGGCACAACTTTCCCTATACTTTTGGGGTAATTGGACAACTGTCCCCAGCTGCATTTGTTTTTCATTAACATATATCTGGCTAGAGCCATTCTCCGGACAAAGGTATTTCAGCAAAGATACCTTTTTCCAAGGACAAAACTGCACATAGATAAACATTAGCTCATCTCACTCACAGATAGAGGAAAGAACCACTAACAATTAAATCCTCAACTCCTTACCTTCACCCCAGGTTATTTACACAAGACCCTAACTTAAGAGATTTACTGTGCCAGAGGGACCGAGAGGAGCTAAGTAAGAGAGCAGAAAAGAAACTGCAGATAGAATCACCATAGAGGAATAAAGTGAATGGACTAAAGAACTCAGTGTGCTTAGATTCATTGAATATCCCTCAGATTAGAATCCTCAGCTGGTTGGTAGACTCTTCTGCAGACCCTGGGAGCAAACAATATAGGCTGGACCTAATATTGTTTGCGTTATTGGCCTATGGCAAGGCAGCTTAGAGGCAGGAGATAAATCCAAGCAGATATTCAGAGGGAATAAAGGAGAGTAGAGGGAGATGCCAGTCTGCCCCCCAAGGAACAATATGCCAAAAGTCTGATAATACCATGGCCACATTGTAATATTTAGATTGATAGAAATGAGCTGATTTATATTGTAAGAGCTAGCTAGCAAGAAGCCTGTCATAGGCCATACAACTGGTAATTAATATAAGCCTCTTAATGATTTTTTTTATAAGTGGCTGTGGGACAGTGGGACCAGGAGGGACATAAGAAAATTACATTTGGCTGCCCTATGTATTGGCTCGAGTTTCCACCTAAAACCTGAGAGAACTTAATAAGAGATTCTAAAACAGAGCCAAAAACAGCTTCATACTTCATGTCTCATTCATGTAGCAGCATTCTGGCTTGAGTGCAACATGGCAGATTCCTGCCTCCATACACAGAGGTATCATGGATTTAGCCTTTACTCATACAGAAAAAATGGTTTATGGGCCAACTGCACACTACCTGATGGCAGCATGGACCCCAGAGCTTGCGATGTAAATGTGACTCTCTTGGTTACCTCTGCTATGGTGAGAGGCTGAAGTGGGCAGAGTCAGCAGCCAGGGCTGCCACTTCAATCTTAGCCTTGCTGCAGTTTACAATGATCAGAAAAGGATTAAGGATACACAAAAACAGATTCAGATAGAATAAATCTCTAAATGGTTTACATTATGTGCAAAAATGTATGTAGGCTTGGAAGAAAGAAGGAGGGTAGACAGTTATATAAAGAAATAGATAATTAAAAAAATAAGTCTTTAAAGAGACAGTAAAAGCAATATAAAGAATAAGCCACATAAAGATGGAAATCACACAGACAGTCTGAATTATTTTGTCTTTGGGATGTTTAACTGCAGAAAGACATTTGATTATAAAGGCTGCTGAGTTAAACCTATAAATATATATATTTAATATTTAAATTATATATATATATATATTAAAGGTATCTTGACTTCAAAATTTGTGTCTATGGATACATTGCTTGGGAAAAGAAGTTCTGCTTTTGTTTCCACAGATGATGAGGACCTGTGGATTGCTTCCAGGCTAATATGGTTTGATCAGCCAAGACTCCCTGAAATGTCTCTGATGACACCATGGCCCAGATGATCCAACATCCAAAATCAACGTCAAAGCAACTTGCTGAGATGATCCATCCTCATAGACTACTATAATCAATATTTAACTATAATTCTTAATTCTCAGGATCACCATAAGATTACTAGTGCTATACAGAATATGGCATTTAAAATGTTTTAAAAACTTTAACTTTCTGGACAATGAGACATATCAGCTCCTGGCACCACTGATTTACTGTTGGGGTATATCCTTCTGTACACTTTGAATATATGCTTTTCCCATTGATTAATAAATAAGCTGCTTTGACCTCTGGCAAGACAGCTTAGAGGCAGGTGGGAAATCCAAGGAGAGAGACAGGAAAGAGAAAGGCGGAGTAAGGGGAGATGATAGCCCACAGCTAAAAGAACAACAGGATGTCAGAAGACAGGTAATGCCATGGACACGTGGCAAAATATAGATCTATAGAAATGGGTTAATTTAAGAAGTAAGAGCTAGCTAACAAGAAGCCTGCCATAGGTCATACAGTTGTAAATAATATTAAGCCTGTAAGTGATTCTTTTGGGTTTTGTTTTTTGTTTGGTTTTTTTTTTTTTTTTTTTTGTTTTTTTGGTTTTTCGAGACAAGGTTTCTTCCGTGTAGTTTTGGTGCCTGTCCTGGATCTCACTCTGTAGACCAGGCTGGCCTCAAACTCACAGAGATCCTCCTGCCTCTGCCTCCCGAGTGCTGGGATTAAAGGTGTGCACCACCACCTCCTGGCTGAAAGTGATTATTTTATAAGCACCCATGGCACTGCAGGGCCAGTCAGGACTGGAGAAATGTGGGAATAAAGGGCCGAGTGGGAACTTAGATAACTTTTGGCTACAATTTACTTAAAAGAAGATGATGAGCATCAAAGAAACTCCATATGGAGTGTGCTTTCCTTATGGCAAATTTAGCCATTTAGGCAAGAAACTGTTCTTGCCTGGACTGCTTGACAAAATGTTGTATTGACTGGACATGCAGAACCCACGGAAAAATGACCACTAAATTTTGCCAAAACCACAAGAGATGGTCCTTAAGGTTTCTGCTTTACACATGAGACTGCCAGATAGTCTACAGGACACAGGGAGAAGGGACTGAGAGACTCTAGGCCTATAGGCTGAAGATGGATGCCCTAACATTGCAGAAGAACTTTGGATGACTGTCCAGGCATCCAAATGTCTCTGTCATTTCTAGAATTATGGAAGTTGCTTGTAATGTACTTCCTGTTTACTTAGGTAATATTATATCCTTCTGGGGTCTTTGGTGGAGTTGAAGACTAGATAGTTATAATTTTCCTTTGTTATGATAAAAGATAAATTAGATATGAAACTTGAGGCTCACAAATACAGGATAAATGACAAAATAGTTTATTTACTTTTGCCAAATACAAATAGACTAGATACTGTAACTATAATTCCACTTGATAACTGTTCTATTATTTCTAATTTTACTATTTTAAAGTTAAAATCTTCCTTTTTAATTAGACAGAAAAGAGGAAGTGCTGTGGAATGTCTTTCTGTAGGTTGTGAATATGTGTTGCTTTGATTGGTTGATAAATGAAGCTGCATTGGCCTATGGCAAGGCAACTTAGAGGCAGGTGGGAAATTCAAGCAAATATATGGAGGCAAGAAAGGAGAATAGAGGGAGATGACAGCTTGAGGCCCAAGGAGCAACATGCCAACAGACTGGTAACACCAAGGCTACATGGCAATACATAGATTAACAGAAATGAGTTGAGTTAAGTTGTAAGAGCTAGCTAGCAAAAAGCTGCTGTGGAGCTCAACAGCTCGAGTTTCCACTTTAAACCTGAGAATATTTAATAAGCAATTCAAAACGGAGCTAAAAACAGCTTCCTAGTTGTCTCTCTCAATTTGGCAGGTTCCTGGTGTGTGCGTTTGACCAGCAGTATGGTGGGAATGAGGAGTCTACAAGGGGCACATTACACTGCTACATGGGGGATTTAGCCTTTGCTATTAAAAAAAAAAAAGAGGTTTCTGGGCTATGTGCTGCTTTGATAGTTGATGGTACACATGGCTCCAGACCCAGAGCTGGTGGTAAACTGTACCGCTGCCATGTTGGGAAGCTGAAGTGGGTGGAGCCAGCATCCACACTGCAGTTTCAGTCTTAGAATGCTGCAGTTTAAAGCAATAGTTACACAATAAGGCAGATTCAGATGAAACAAGACTTTAAATGCTTTACAATGTGTGTAAAAATGTACGTAGGCTTGGAAGAGAGAGAAAAAGGAATATATACAGTTATAGAAAGAAATACATAATTTTTAAAAATAAAGTCTTTAAAGAGACAGTAAAGGTAGTATAAAAATATGGAATACTACTCAGCAGAGAAAAACAATGACATCATGAGGTTTGCAGGCAAATGGATGGATCTAGAAAAAATCATCCTGAGTGAGGAAACCCAGACTCAGAAAGACAAACATGGTATGTACCCACTCATAGGAGGATACTAGTTGTGGAACAAGGATGACTGGACTGCTACTCACAACACCAGGGAGGCTACCTGGAAAACAGGACCCCAAGAAAGACACAGGGATCGCCCAATGATGGAGAAATGGATGAGATCTACATGAACAGTCTGGACGTGAGTGGGGGTAATGAAGGGTGAGGGTCGAGGGAAAGAGAGCTTGGGGGAGTAGGAGATCCCAACTGGATCAAGAACAGAGAGGGAACACAAGGAATGTTCATGGTAAATGAAGACCACATGAGAATAGGAAGAAGCAAAGTGCTAGAGAGGCCCACAGAAATCCACAAAGATGTCCCCACAATAGACTGCTGGCAATGGTCGAGAAACAGCCTGAACTGACCTTCTCTGGTGATAGGATGACCAAACACCCTAATTGTCATGCTAGAAACCCCATCCAATGACTGAGGGAACTGGATTCAGAGATCCATGGTCAGGCCCCGGGTGGAGCTCCTGGAGTCCAAATGGCGAGAAAGAGGAGGGTTTATATGAGCGAGAATTGTTGAGACCAAGGTTGGATAAAGCACAGGGACAAATAGCCAAATGAATGGAAACACATGAACTATGAACCAATGGCTGAGGGGCCCCCAACTGGATCAGGCCCTCTGAATAGGTGAGACAGTTGATTGGCTTGATCTGTTTGGAAGGCATCCAGGCAGTGGGACCAGGTCCTGTGCTCA